>ML819977.1:91583-121370 GCA_009831015.1 Picea engelmannii | reverse complement strand
TAGATATTGATATATATATAAATATCTATATATATATATATATATATATATATATATATATATATATTATTTATTTATTAAATTCAATATCATATCATACCCTATTACATACAAATTCCTTTCAAGCTATATTTCATATGCATAGAAGTGTAATATTATTGGATTTATTAGGTATATTATTAAATCCATGGCAAGTACACATATATGATATTTAAATTAATTTAATATTACAAAATAATAAATAAAGAAATAAATAAAGAAATAACAAATTTGAGGTGGGAAACGTAGGACCTGGCATGAGGTCCACTTGCCCTCCTTATTATCGCAAATAAAATAAAATAATAATCAATGCAAAACCCTATCATATCACCTCTTGCTCCCCATTCTTCCCTCGCTCGACAATTCTTCCCTCAGTAGACCATTCTTCCTTTGCAACTATTAGGCCGGTTGTCCCTGCAGAGATAAGCGTTGAACAGACTCTGTGTAGGCAGACTCTCTCTTTATATCGTGCAACCATGTAGAAACCCATGGAGTCTTGGGCATGGTCGGTTGTGGCCTCCCTATGCCCTCTACAACAATCAATCTCTTCCCTTGACATGCTCGACCACAAGCAAAAATGATGCCGAGAGGTTCTTTGACGAAATGGGTGAACGGTGGAGGCAATAGATGAGGTCCGAGAGCCTTTTGGTGACATAGATATTGGCGAGGTTATTTCATGAGTGGTGGGGTTATTATTCCCTTAGGAAGATTTAGAGAATACAATGGGAGAGACACCCCCCTCCGCTCGGCTCGTCGAGATTCAAACACAAAGAGAAAAAAATCAGTTGCAGAAACAAGGGTTTCCAAAGATGTTGACTTCATCAGTTTGATGCATAGTGCATGGCCAATGGGCCCATGGGATCTCTTCCTTGTGGTTTTACGCTAGGGGTGGGGGGGATGGCAGAGGTGTTGGTGGACTCGTTGTGAACAATACACGCCCTTTGTGGAATTCCTCCTCGTGGCTGGGCGCTTGGTTTCTGGGTTTCGACTTGTATTTTTATTGCACTGGGAGGTATGAGCGATGGAATTAGGTTCTATGATAACCCAAAACACGTGGTGCATGGTTATGGCTTGTGGGCTCTCTCCCTCGACGCCTCAGACTTGGGCTCGAGCTCAAATATGAATTGTTGAGCACTCACCATGCAACTTGTGGGTTTCCTCCTTGGTGCCTTGTGAATGTGTGCTACTTCATAGCTTATTTTCATTGATGGTATGGAAACTAATGACTTGGGGTTTTGATAATAAGAGTCCAATTTATCTTTTAATATTTATATATACACATATTTTCTATTTTTTTGTTTTGTTTTTGTTTGCATCTAACCCTTATAATTATTTCCTCCTGTTTTTTTTTTTGTAGGTGAGGATTTTTACAGGTACATGGGTTGGAACAATAGAACACATACCATGGGACTAGAAGAGGGGTGGCAGGGTCTTTTCCATGATGTACTCACCTTCTTCTTCAATACTTTTCTGGGTATTTTTCTTAGGGTTTCAGGGTCATTTCAAGGTTATTTCTAGTTTATTTAAGGGATGTAAATAAATGGTCGCTGCATGTCTAAGGGATTAGGATTGTGTTTTCCAAGGTTGTAGGTGGGTAATCCCTAGGTTTCAGTTTTGAAACCGGGCTCTGATAGCATTTGTAAGGCCTTCTTTTTCAGGGCCTCAAGAAAATAATTATCTCCTAGTGTAATCACTGCAATTTAGTTCGAGATTTTCTTTATACCAGGAATAAACTAGTAAATAGACAACATAATAATAACAACATAAATACAACAAATCAACTAGTAAAATACATGCCTTGACCTGTAGGTTCTGGTTGATTTAGGCCCTTGCTCCTTTGCTCTTGTTCTTTCCCAAACTACCCAAAACTGAATATTTACCTCCCAGTCAGCTAGGAACAACCTCTCTAGTTCCCTAGCTCCAAGAATCCTTGCGGTTTCCTGGTCCCCTTGCCCAAAGTTTCCAACAACAACAGTTCCCCTATAAAAGTCCCCCAAAACAATATTCTCCCTTGCAATCCCCTCCCTTTCTCTTCTTCTTCTTCCCATGTTTTTCCAAAAAGAAAAGACCATGTTCCAAGTCCTCTCCCCTCTTCCTTATCCTCTCACTCAAATCCCCCTCCCTCATTCAATTCCCAACTTCCTTATCCCTTCATTAATTCCCTCACCTACCATTAAATAATAAAATACCTACCATTAAATAATAAAATAGTAAAAAAATTCAAATATATTTATTTTAATAATTAATTTAATTTAATTTAATTTAACATACAACATGTGTATTGATGTCCTATCATGATTTGTGAACCAATAAAAAATTATAATGTATGAAATTAGAAAAATAAAAAATAATTTATGTTTTTAAAATAAATCAAAATAATGTATCTTTTATTACAAAAATAAAAAATAATTTATGTTTTTAAAATAAATCAAAATAATGTATCTTTTTCTAAAAGATTAGGATATATCTGATAATCCATCTACATTTAACACCATACCGATTGCTATAGTACATGCTTGGGAAGATACTAATAACGTAATTAATAGATACTAAATGAGTAAAACAAGGAGAACCTAAGTCTTATTAGTCCCTGCCCTTCGGGCTAGGGACTATTAGTAAATGGTTTTTAACCAAACTATTAGTTATGTACACAAAAGTAAGCAACACCAACAATCACGAGTTTGTCAACCTCTATAGCATCAGAGTTAACGAAGCCATTTCGGGCTAGGAAGGCGTTCCAGTCATCATTTTGTAATTTTAATTGATGTACCAACAATATCTTTATTAGGCCATGGTGAAACAAGCTTGAATCCAATTGTTGTCTTTTATACCTCTTTTTCATTTTATACAAGCTTCTCCGTAGGTAATAGGGCATGTTTAATTGAAACCTAATGAAATTCATAAGCAAACATATATGATATAGAAAAACAAAACCAAAACAGCCTTCACACATCACGAATTGTTTCAAGACTACTAGAAAGCCATTCCATCGAGTTTTCAACATGGACACGGGCATACCTCTGTCGCAACAATTGATTTTTCGAGACGTGAAGAAAAGGCTCCATGGAACCTCCTCAACTTTAGCATTTTTGAATCACTTCTACCCGGTCAAAGGAAGACTTGTTTCTTGACCTAAAAACTCTTCTGTGACTTCGACCTGAACGTCTCCCACCTTGGCTCGACATCCGTCAAACGAAAGGGAAAATTCTTGAGCGGTTTGCAAGTTGAATCCCTGAAATTTCTCAATAAAAACAAGCCAACCTTGACCCTCGAGATCCTCCCTTGCATCATCACATAGGAGCAGGGTCTAAGAGCCATTGGGTTCAATCCTGATGAACGGAACCATGGGGATACAAACGGTAGACAATAAAACACAGTGAGTAGGGAGGGTTTCTAAGAGAAGACCAGAGTGACATTTCAGAACCAAAACTCAACAATACCCTAGCGCGTATGAACAGAGGTTCTTCAATACCAAATGAAAGGCGTTATGTGAAATGAATGCCAGGAGTACATGTGAAACCCGAGATTTAGCTCGAGGTGATGAGCTCCTCGTTGTCAGACTGGCACCTCCCACAGGGTACAGGACACGATCAAGTTCATTAATTTTTATGATTGCGCAACAAGGTGGGTTTGGTTTGTAAAGTTTAGTAGAGAAAATTTTTATAAACGAAAATGTAGTGACAAGGATGCGCATGACCAAAAGCCACAAAAAATATATCAAAGTTTAAATTAAAAGGACCCTTGGTGAATCACATAACAATTCATAAGCATACTTCATATTTGAGGAGTCAATAAACAAGATGAGCTTGATAGAAAGAAACAAAATATTTATTAACAAAACTGTGGAGCCATTTACCCTTCATAAACTTTAAATAAAGCAGTAATACAATCATAGGTTTTGATGCTTTGTTTTTATGCTTTCAGTCATGAACGAAGCATGAAAACGAAAACACTAGAAACAACTGAAAGATCACAATCGTGGTTTCAAAAAAATGCTTATGAAGAACAATAATCGTATGACTCCAGGTAGGCAGCTACATAAATTATTATTTGATGCTCTAAAAAGTTGAAAATATGCAGGGCTGCCAACAATGGTGACTCACTGGGAGAAGCAGTTATCTATGTATCACTGATGAGTTCAGGTTAGAAATATTTGAATGATTTCAAATCAAAGAATGACTGAAATACCTTTGAGCATCTTTGAAAATCATTACGTGGTCCAACTTAAGATATATTTCATTAAAAAAAAATGAAATCTGGTAGCAGACTTAACAAATGAAAGCCACGATGTTTAAGTTATTGGCTCCAATGCTGTTGACAGGGCCACTACTGCCAGTAGACGTTCATAGCCTCGGCAGGGATGTCAATTAACCCACTTTGATGCCTCTATCCTGTCCAAGAAAATTTAAATCAGAATGAAGGATGCTTATGATCAGAAAATACTTTATTTTTACCTGAGAATTTTCTCTAAGCTGACATCGCTTCGCTACCAGTGGGCCTGTTCAGTACCCCGACGAAGTTGTCTTGGCACCATGCATGCATTTACCCACTGCCAACAGACCTTTTTAGTATCCCAATGGGTTTGCAAACACTTCCCACAACTCTCAGGAAATTATTGATATAATTTATAGATATATAGAAGAGCGAGGTGATGCTGAAAATTTCAGTCTTTGGCACATTTTGTTATTTTCTGTCTGCTTTAATTTTTTCTTGCTAACCTTCATCATGGTCTGAAAATAGTTCACTGACGAAACTGATTTTTTGAGGGCAGGAAGGCATCGTTGAGTTGCTTTCTTAAAAGAAGGGACAACGTAAAAAGCTTTTAATGATAGTCGTGTTTGCTCTCAAATGCAAATTGAAACCAAAAAGTAATTCTCAACAAAAAACACCTTTAACTAGTCTACGTTTTTCTCAAGAAAATACAGCAATTGATGCTCCGACAATCCTTGACAGTTGTTTAAAGATGAAGAACTTGAATCAAACCAGCTTTTGACAATATGTTGATGCTGATCCATCTTTTGTTTTGCTTGAGTCCTTACCTCTTCTAACTTCAACAAAGCATTAATATAACTTTCCAGGGGAGGGCAGTCTTCTTCCTGAACCTTCTACGATAGTTGCAGAGAGGGGAGCAGAACATGCGGAGGAAGAATTGCTTCCCTTACGTAAACAAGAAAGAAGGGGGAATTACCAACAACAGTTTTCAGAGTTACCCTATCAGCCCAGAGTGCATTGAATAGTTCATTATGCCAGTTTTTGTGGTTTTCAGAAACCGTTCTCTTGATAATATTGATCAGGTTCTTGTTTGTCGATTCTGCCAAACCATTTCCTTGGGGGTAATAGCTGGCATAATATTTTAGCTTTATCCCTTTTTCTAAAGAGAAGACACTCATATCTAGGGACAAATAATAGGAAGCATTACCGAAAACCGGACATTCAGGAATACCGAATCGAGTAATGATATTTGAATTAAGGAAAGATATTACCTGGTTGGTGTTTACCACTTTTAATGGCCCAGCCTTGGACCATCTGGTGAAATAGTCTGTTGTTGTAATGATGTATTTATGCTGCTGCGAGGAGGTGGGGTTTATTGGGCCAATGATGTCAAGAACCCATTGCTGAAAAGGGAAATCCACCGAGACGGGTTGCAACAGGAATGCTGCCTTCTGTACTCGTCCAGAAGCCTTTTGACAGATTGCGCATTTGTGGCATAATGTATGGGCATCTTTGAAAAGCATGGGCCAATAATACCCCACCCTTAATACTTTGTGGGAAGTAGTGTCTCCACCGAAATTCCCACCATCTTCTCTTGCATGCAACTCAGATAAGACTTTATCTGCTTCATCTCTTGCTAGACAACGCATAAGGATTTCATAAAAAAATTTGCGAAATAATACACCATTCACAAGCTGGTAAGGTGCAGATTTTAATCTCAATGCTCTCCTCTTTTTGGGATCAAGGTGATGAGGAGATGAACCGTGTATTAGATAAAACTTAATGTCATCATACCAAGGATTTGTAGGATTTTGTACACAACAGATTTGACTTTGATTATGTCGATCTTCAATTAACATATCAGTTTGACTTTGTTGTTCTTCAACTGAATCAACGACCAATTTACATAGACCTTGGCCTCTAACAATTTGTGTTGGGGTGATCTCGAGGTCATACTTTTGTAAGGATGTCACCCAGTTTGCCTGTTTTTCACCCAGTTCTTGCTGTACTAATAAATTTTTGACAGCAGGGTAAGGAACAATGACTTTAGTTCTAGATTTCAATAGATAAGATCGAAAATGTTTTACTTCTTTAAAACCAACGTAAGCCTGTTGATCTACAGCTGGATAATTAAGATTTTCTCCCTTAAAGGCTGAGCTCATAAAGGCAATGGGAACCTCATTGTTTTCATCATTCTTTTGGGTTAGCACAATGACATAAGATAAATTGGAGGCAAACGTGTAAAGAGTGAAATCTCATGAAAAGTCAGGGCTTATTAGGGATGGAGCCTCTATTATGGACTTTTTGATTGAATCAAAAGCTTGACTTTATTGAGGTCCCTAATGGTATTGCACATCCTTTTTTATTAAGTTTTGTAAAGGCCTCACCATTTCCAAGAAACTCAGAACAAACCTTTTGACAAAATTTATCTGACCTAGGAAAGATTGCATAGATTTTTTAGAAGAGGGGGGAGATAGTTTTGAAATGACTTGAGTCCTCTCGGGATCAATGATCATACCTTCATTAGATACTATGAATCTGAGAAGCTTGCCTTGTTCTACTGCAAATAAATATTTTTTAGGATTCAAAGAGATGTCGTACTTACGACATCATTGTAAAACATATCTCAGATGGGCTAAATGATCCTCCTCATTCTTGGAGAAAACTGTGACATCATCGAGATAGACTACTACAGATTGATTGATTAGACTGTGAAAAGCGATATCCATCGCTCTCTGGAAAGTGACACCTGCATTTATAATCCCAAAGGGCATCTTTTTATAAGCATAGGTTCCCCATGGAGTACAAAAAGTGGTTTTCAGCTAGTCTGGAGGAGACATGAGGAGTTGGTTGTACCCTGAAAAATCGTCTAGTAGCGACAATCTTTTAGAACCGGATACCTGCTGGAGAATTTGTTCCATCAGAGGAACAGGGTAGTTGTCTTTATCAGATGCTTGGTTTAAGTTTCGAAAATCGACAAATAGTCAGATTTCGCCACTTTTCTTCCTCATAGGGACAAGGTTAGAAACCCACTGTGTATGCCTTACCGGGAAGTTTATCTTTGCATTCAATAGTTTGTTTAGTTCCTTCTTGACCGTTGGTTCTAGTTTTGGGTGCATCTTCCTTAATTTCTATTGAAAAGGCTGAGTCAAGGGTTTCATGGGGATGATGTGTTGTATAATGTTAGGGTCGAATGTTTTTATATCATCATACATCCAAGTAAATACATACTTAAATTCTTTAAACAATTTAATAAAGGCTGATTTCTCTTGCTCAGAACATCACGTTCCCAAATTGATGCATTGTGGATTATTTTTAGTTCCTAGATTTATTTTTTCATGGGTCAAGGAAGAACTATTCATTTTACAATTCATCGATTTTCTGAATTTATCATGGAAATCATAAAAAATTTCTAATCTTACCACAGATTTTGGGATAGAATTTACCATATCTGATGTTGTTTCCTGAGACCTTGGGTCCGATATTACTGTAAAATTGTGGAGGTCTTCGTCGTGGGTGCCTTCATCGATAACCGCACCTTGGAAAGTGTCTTCCATGTGCAGGAAATGGATGATATGTTGATCGTCATCGAACACTCTACAATTAGTGATGTTGTCCGGGACTGATGGTCTGAATAACAACTCAATGGAGAATGCCTTCGGAGAAAGGCCTTCTGCGGGAAAAAGTTTAGAAGCAACATTAGCCAACAAGTCAGCCTCATAATTATTTAATCTTGGAATGGAATTAATGTTAAATGTAGAAAATTTGTGCATTAAATTCCATACCTCAGCTTGATAACTTTTCAGGTGTGGAGTCAGACAATGAATGGAATTCCTTACCTACTTGACCACAATTTCTGAATCGTCGAATACCACTAAATTCTATATTTTCAAATCTAGTGCCTTTCTAAGTCCTTGCAGAAGTGCCTTGTATTCAGCCGTGTTGTTTGTGCATTCAAATTCTAATCGACAAACGATCAAAGTTTTGTTACCTGCTGGGTCAATGAGTACACATCCTGCACCAACTCCTTTAGATTTGGACCCATCGAAGTAAAGAGACCATATGTGAGTCTTATCAGTTGTATGTGACATATTATGAAGAGCTGCTGACTGTGTGCATGTCATGAGTTCTGACTGTTGTTCTGAGTCAATAATGGTAGAAGTTTATGCCATGAAGTTACCGAAAAATGTGTTCATTCCCTGCATTTCAGGTGAATTAGCAGAAGCAGTAAATGGTTCATTGGCGTCATTTAATTCAGTCACGGTAAGATTGAGATAACTCTCATGATTGATCTTGATTTTGTTAGGATTACCATTCTTTGGCAGCCACAAATGAGACCAGTCTATCAAAAAATAACCATGCAGCTGTTCGGACCAATCCCTACTTAAAAATAGGCCATATACTTCAGGGATGTCCATGAAAATAATATCAATAATCTGGTGAACTTTAGGATTAGAGGATAATCTGATAAGGACATTTTTTAATTCACCTATCACCTTAACACTGGTTCGATCAAGCTGAATAATTTTCAGACTTGAAGGTTGGACTTCAGCATTGATTTTTTGGTGGAAAGACCAAGGCATTACATTTGATGATGCGCCAGAATCTACCATAAAATTATGTACATTCCTATTGAAAATTTCAACAGTCAACAGAAAAGGTGGGACATTTCTATGAGTGTTAACAATAGAACTTTGTTGGTTTTTAGTCGCAGTCTCGGGAATTATTTTATCTACATTTGTTACACTTTTTATAGCAAGGTCCCTTTTATTCGAGGGTTCTAGTGTCGTTTTAATGGGAACCTTTTGAGATGTTTTAGGGCTGTTTTCTACAAATTTGTTGTCATTCAAATTGTTGTTTTTGTTGTTTTCTACAATGTTCTGAAGCATCTTTTGCAGAAGAAAAAATAAATTTCAACAATTCACAAACATAAATATTAGCTCTAAGTTTCTTAAGGTCTTCAATCAGATCGTATTCTAAACTTGGGGTTGTTGAATTATGTTTAGTTTCAGTCTGCTTAAACTATTTTTGAGGTGCATTAGTTCCAATTTCAGAAGAGGGTTTGTTTTGTATTTTGCTTATGGTATTATAAGGATGAACCATTTCAAAATTGGCTTGAAAGATACTATCCGAAAAATGCTCGAAGATGTTGGGAGAGGATTCGTCCTCTTCCACTATTTCTTGTTCAACTACATCTTCAGAAATCTCAGGGGGAACTAAGTTATCATGAGCTTCAAGGATTGTTTGTATCGCATATTGTAGGCTTTCAAGATTAAGGCCTTCAAAATTTAAGTTGGGTCGGTTTGTGGGAAAAGTTTTTCTAAAAGGGGGTTTGTAAGACCCTTTGCTTGAAGAAACTTCTTCAGCCAATCTTCTTAAATATACGACTTGATTAGACAATTTCTGAATGACCTTATGTAAACTTTCCATATCTAAACTATCTGATTGATTTTTGGTTTGGGGAGGTCTACGAAGAATTTCTATTTTCTTCTTGGAAGATGGGGTAATGTCTACTTCATTACAGATATTATCCTTTAGTCTTAGAATATCTTTCTCAATTTGGCTCACCTCCTCGAAGGCTTCCAATAATGTTTCCTTCTTAGACCTTTTTACCCAGATTGCTATGTTCTGGTGTAAGGCTTTGGTGTAGTATGCGACGATAAGATTTTCAACAGGCATTGAATCAATGGGGATTCGATTCTTTAATGTTAGAAAACTTTGATTAAAGTATTTTATTTTTTCCTTGGAGTTCATCTTTAAACTGGAGAGTTCCATGACTAAGACTTCGGGAGATTTGTCGTCTTTGAATTTCTCAAGGAAACAAGATTCAAATCTATCCCAAGATACAATGGTATGGGGTTGTTGGGAAAAATACCACATAGAGGCATTTCCCTCGAACATGTACGGAAAAAGTCTACATACTACATCTTCGTGTTCTATGTTTTGGAGTCTGATGGCTAGCATGAATTTTTTGATGTGATCCTCAATGATTTGCTTAGAATCTGGATCAAATTTAGGGAGCTATTTCTTTGGATGTTTAGGCAAAGGATGATGGGGTCCAGGTATAGCCACAACATCTTGATTGAGCCAAGTTCTGGCGGGATTTTTTGGATTTTCCATGGGCGTGGGTGGTGTCGAAGGCTAAGATGAAGAACTCCCTTCGTCCGATGACTCTTTTCTCGAAGAGGAAGGAGATGAAGGTGGTGGTGAAGGTGGGATACCAGATCCTCCGGCTGCAGGAGTGGGGATGTGATCTGGATCCATAGGATTTAGGAGAAGACCAGTGCCTTCGAGTTTCTCTCTGATATCAGAGAAATCTGGCGGTTGATTCAGTGGTCGACCTAGTTGTCTGATATGGGCCAAAGCATCGTGTGTCCTTAGAAGTGATTGACGAACAATTTCTTGTATGTCAGACCCTGGAGGGTTTGGTGTTACTGGCTCAATGGTAATCTGTGGATTTTTCGTTTGAGGTGGTTGTTGTTTGAGAAGTAACGTTGTCGTCAGAATGACTTATTGTTACTATATGGGATCGGGTGTGGGGGGGAGGAGTCTTGCGACCTCCACATTCCATCAATCGTGTTCAGGCCCTCCTTCTAGTGCCATTTGTTGACGGGCGAAAATGACCGTCCGTCAATTGGAAGAATGAGTCCGGTCCGGGGTTGTCTAATTAACCCAAACCGTTTGGTATAACTCGTTCTGACGGGTTTAATGGCTCCGTTGGCCAATATAAAAGTCCTATAAGAAACAAATAAAATAAATAAAAGGAATAAATATTAAATAACTACTTTATATATATATATATATATATATATATATATATATATATATATATATATATATAAAACTATTGTAGATAATATTTACAAAATAGATATGTTTATTTTATCTATGTGCATGATATACAAATTGCGAGTTTTAATCTAAGCTCATGAAAATCTATGTGAAGATGGTTGTTTTAACAAAAGCAGATAAAGAAAGCACATAAACTATTTTTTTTTTCTTTAATAATCTAAGTTTAAATTGAAAAAGATACAATGAAACAGGAGTATGTGGTCGGTCAAAGCCAAACCATATATTAGAGTTTCGAAGACAAACAAATGACAAAAAGAAAAGAACTAACCTATTAATGCATCCAACATCTATATAATAGAGAATATCCAGCCACCTTGTCCGAGAGGTAAACCTGCAACGAACCTTAAGATTGTTCCGAATAAATGTGAAACAATATGCTGTAAACTGATTTTTAATAACAGAACATATAATACAAATAGTCGCGGTGATCTTATGATTTACAAGCAATTACAGTGAGATAAATCTTATTGTAAGAACTTTGCATTTAAACGTTCAACAGAAAATTAAAGACAAATCTCATAATTTGAGTTGAATAGATGATCACCCTATATGATATCTGAAGCATCACATATGGACAACATTTATAAATGAATTATCCCAACTCATAATAAATCATGAAGAAAAAATATATCAACACCTATTATCATGTCAAGATAAACAGAACTTAAACTAAGACATCATACACAAGAAGCTAAAGCTGTAATATGTATTTATGTTCTATTCAAGTCTGTGTATTAATTGTCCATACTTTAGCCCTAGGCCAAGATGGTTTGATTACAAAAAATACGAGTTTATAAAGGGTTCAGAAAAGCTAATTGTCTTATCTTATAAGATAAGATTAAATCTCTACAATCATCTACTGATTACAAAAATAGGGGGGAATATAACCACCCCAAATCACACTAAATCTCTAAAAACAAAAAAAAGTTTGTTCCTGTTTACACAAAAATGAGCCATGTATATGGATAATAAGATCAAAAAAGGCTCCAGACCATTTAGTCACCATAAACTCCCAAATATCCTGAAAGAAAAAGATGAAATAAAGAAATTCAGATTTACATTTAACCAATATTTTCCAAATTTCGAATAAGAATATACTGGCTACATAATCCGTTGATTCTGTAGCTAGTCTTATTTTAGCAACAATATCTGATTTATTCTGTGAACAAGAATGTAACACTATTTTAAGACACAAACAAATCTTTACCTTTAACTGGAAAATCAAATCGATTCAAATGATCTCAGAATTGATCACTGTTGTGACACTTTCGACATTTTTCGATGTTCCCTGTTGTTTTCGGACATTTTCCTTGTCTTTGAACAATGGAATTGAGCCTACGATTTTCATCTGTTAGGGGGTCGACCAAATCGGTAAGGGTTTTGATCTATGATTGTAAAATGGGTATGTTTTTGTAATACTTGTCAATCCAGAACAAACAAGTTTCACATTGTGAACCTGTGACGGCTGTTTGAGAATACCCACGGTTAAGTGTTGGACTGTGTTCACTGTTGCCCTTAGGTTTGTTATCAAACTTGATACCTGGAAATCCTTGACTGTGTTTTAACTAGGGTGGCAAATTATCCACGAAATTGTACGCCTGGTCGGGATCTGCTTCGAAGGAATGAGGGTCTTCTTCGACCAAGAATATGTCGATCTCCGAGTTTGAGATTTCATGGATCTTGATCATTTTGATCGAGCTCACATGAGCGTTTGATTTATTTTGTAGTTTCCTTGAAATCAACCTACCTGCCCTTTTATTTTTAAAACCTAAATCGGTATCACCTTTAGATGGCTTGCCCACAGGTTTGTTTACTTTCTTAGCAGAGGCATTAGGTCGTGAGCGTTGTTCATGGCTTTGCTCAACAACTTTTGGGTCGAGTATAGGCTTACTGAAGGTGGACGTAACACAGGCCTGTGTAGATGAAGGGACTATGGTTTCCTCAATCACGGGTTTGTCAACCTCTATAGCATTAGAGTTAACGAAGCCATTTCGGGCTAGGAAGGTGTTCCATTCATCATTTTGTAATTTTAATTGATGTAACAACAATATATTTATTAGGTTGTGGTGAAACAAGCTTGAATCCAATTGTTGTCTTTTATACCTCTTTGCCATTTTATACAAGCTTCTCCACAGGTAATAGGGCATGTTTAATTGAAACCCAATGAAATTCATAAGAAAACGTATATGATATAGAAAAACAAAACCAAAACAACCTTCATAGGTCATAAATTGTTTCAAGACTGCTAGCAAGCCATGCCATCGGGTTTTCAACATGGACACGGGCATACCTTTGTCCCAGCAATTGATTTTTCGAGACGTGAAGAAAAGGCTCCATGGAACCTCCTCGACTTTAGCGTTTTTGAACCACTTCTTCCTGGTCAAAGGAAGACCTGTTGCTTGACCTAAAAACTCCTCTGTAACTTCGACCTGAATGTCTCCCACCTTGGCTCGGCATCCATCAAATGAAAGGGAAAATTCCTGAGCAGTTCACAAGTTGAATCCTTGGAATTTCTCAATAAAAACAAGCCATCCTTGACCCTCGAGATCCTCCCTTGCATCATCACACAGGAGCAGGGTCTGAGAGCCATTGGGTTCAATCCTGACGACCGGAGCCATGGGGATACAAACGATAGAAAATAAAACACAGTGAGTAGGGAGGGCTTCTAAGAGAAGACCAGAGTGACATTTCAGAACCAAAACTCAACAATACCCTAGTGCGTATGAACAAAGGTTCTTCAATACCAAATAAAATGCGTTATGTGAAATGAATGCCAGGAGTACATGCGAAAATCGATATTTAGCTCGAGGTCATAGGCTCGTCGTTGTTAGATTGCCACCTCCCATAGGGTACAGGCCACGACCAAGTTCATTAATTTTTATGATTGCGCAACAAGGTGGGTTTGGTTTGTAAAGTTTAGTAGAGAAAAAAATTATAAACGAAAATGTAGTGACAAGGATGCGCATGACCAAAAGCCACAAAAAATATATCAAAGTTTAAATTAAAAGGACCCTTGGTGAATCACATAACAATTCATAAGCATACTTAATATTTGAGGAGTCAATAAAGAAGATGAGCTTGATAAAAAGAAACAAAATCTTTATTAACAAAACTATGGAGCCATTTACCCTTCATAAACTTTAAATAAAGCGGTAATCCAATCATAGGTTTTGATGCTTCATTTTCATGCTTTCAGTCATGAATGAAGCATGAAAACAAAAACACTAGAAACAACCGAAAGCTCACAATCATGGTTTCAAAAAACTGCTTATGAAGAACAATAATCGTATGACTCTAGGTAGGCAGCTACATAAATTATTATTTGATGCTCTAAAAAGTTGAAAATATGCAGGGATGCTAACATGTCCCAAATATTCTCCCCAAGGAATGGGTATCATCTCCAACTGGTACCCATTTTCTCAAACCAATCCTCTTCTTCCTGCAAGATTAAAAAGAGTAGAGTGATCATGTTGCTCATTTTTTTTTTATCTATCAGTAACAGTTTTGAAATAATTCATTTTCTAATTGAAATGAGTGATCCTAATGATCATTTTTCTATCTTTCATTCATAGGGTTGAAAGCATTCAATTTCTAATTGTGATATTTTTTAATGTTGGTGTTGCATTTATTCATAGTCTAGAAAACTACAAGGTAAGCCTACAAGTTCTAACTGTCCATGAAAGAATAGACTACACACCTCTTATTTGAAAATTCATAGAGTCTTCTGCTATTGGAGAAGATGATTAGAGTCACATTTGCAGTGCACAATAGAGATAGCTCATAATATTTTTTAGCACTCCATTCTTTTGGTTAGAGAATGTAACATGTTGGCTTGTAGTATTCTCATTTTTCTTTATCTCAAATTTCCCCTTCCCCATGGCTTCTAGTTTTTCTCTCTAACAGTGAGACATGGTTGACTACCCGAATGTGAAATCTCTTAGTTCGATTTACCCCATTGGAGAACCAATTATTGATCCTATTCCAGATGAAAATCGAGTAGAACAACATTTTCACCCTTTTGATTCATAACCAACAAAAGAGAAACAAAAAATAATAACATTGATCAATAGATTAACCCCTTTCAATTCATAGTCTTGCCTATGTGAACCAAGGAGCAAGTTGGATTCTTGAACCGTGATTATAACATCCCTATGCCTCCAATGTTCCTCTATCTTATTTCTACATCCATCGATGTCAAGGGTGTTGACAGAAGATGTGAAGCTACCTATTGATCCATAACAAGATCGAGATGAAATCCCATCTTTTCTTCACACGGTGATCTCAGTTCAGTTGATAATTGAGAGTGCTTAGCTATAGATCCGTTAGAAAAATATACATATCATTCACCCCTAGGATAGAATTAGGATAGAGGGAAGCATCTAATGATCCAATTCTAGTATCAAATTAAGGAGTTTGGCCATCATATGAAATCCTAACAAAGGCATCAAAGGAAGAAACATCAATTCTCAAACTCGTTTCTTCATATTTAGATCCCATGGTTGCACCCCAACCAATTTATGTGCTAGTCCCAAATTCTACTTGTCTAATTCCATATCTATATCTAGATTGAGAGCCATCACCTCACTTAGGATCTATTCCAGCCCTAGGTTGAGGTATAGTTCCAGGTTCTTCCCAACATGTGCTAGAAACAAGATCATTATTTCCAGATTGAGACCCACAACCCATTCTCATCCCAAATCCATAAATGTAACATTGGAAAGAACAGGTAGAGAGTCTAATAGAAATAGTTTAAACCATTGATCCAATAATCACATCCCTTCCATTTCAAGAGACATAGTCCATTCCATATTCACCACCAGCAACATCATAGTGAGGAACAACAACAGAGATAGTAGACATATCAGGTTTTGTTCTATGACAACACCAACTATGAATGAAATAAAATTTGAAAACCACAACCTAGGACACTAGACGAACAAAGGCATATATATATATATGAAAATCATGTTCCTGGTAGAAGGTATAAATATATGTGAAAATCAATATTAGAGCCATTTTTCCTTCAAAGCATCTGTGTGCTTGCAATTTTCGTTCAAAGCATCGATGTCAGTGCATTAATTATATGTCATGGCATTGTATTAGGTGCACAACACTATTTTTTAGTGTACATGATACTTCTTGGGATGCACATGACAAAAATTTCATACATTCTACATTCCTGTAGAATATTATTTGAGATCATAAAGAGTCAATGATAAATGAACATTGGTTTTATTTTTTTTAATCATAAAAAAATGACAATAAATTGATAAAATAATTTAGATAAATACCTCAAAAAGGATATGTGGTAAGTTTAGACGAATTTTGCAAGAATTTTAATTTTAGGAGATGGGGCTTTGTTTCTTCTGCATTGATTCCATAGTGATCCTGTGTATCTTATAAAAAATCAATGAAATAGATTTATGAAGTAGAGGTTTACAATTTTGTTTTCTTTATAAATAAGATTGTGCTTCATCTTCTATGTTAAGTTCATGTGTTAAACTATCCCATATTACCATATGTAATAAGAAACAATGTTATAACCATAAGTAGTATCTATATTCTCTTTCCACATGGACAATGGTTGGTTATCTTACTATGAGTTTGAGGGAAAGGATGGACGACTAATCATTGTAACTATCATCTTTATTTACTTCCAACATACCATTAGAGAAAAAAGGTATTCATGTGAAACCTATTTACTATGATGAAAAATCATAAAATTAAGTTGGTTTTTTCTATGATGTCTCTACCTAAATAATTCCATGTTCGCCAAGGCCAATTGAGACACATTGTTTAGAAATGATTCAGTATTTGATAGTTATTGATTTTTAATACAAGTGTGCAACCATCAACTCATTGATTTTTATTATAGGCATGAAACCATCAAGCCTGATTGAGATTATTTACCCAGATGACATGAGATATAATAGTAGACACTCATAGTTTGTTTCATAGTTACCAAGTTCAAACTTGAATTTGGATTTGAATTCAATACGATACAAAAAAAAATTGCAGGAAGATTTTTCGATTAAAAAAAAAATCAAGAAAATTTTGACGTTATACTTTGCCAACTACACAACCCATCATATAGATCGGAATTGAGGGCACAAAGACTTGTCATAAGCACCACCAACCATTTGATCGTAATCACCAGACACTATCGCGGTTGGTTTACCCCTCCAACCCTGACCAGAAACCCTAAATTTCTCAACCATCATCATGCTTCCCAAAAACCTAGACTTACGAATTGACGAATTTTCGAATTCATTTGATCAATTTGGCCAAATTTGGTAACTATGGTTTGTGTCTCGATCACATTATCATAGTTATTGATATCAAATTGAAATACAAATATCGTTATCATTTTTTCTTGTTAATGCAAGAGAGTACAGTTGATCCCATCTACTCAGCTTAGCCTATTCGATCAACCAAGGAACTAAAACTTGTTTATGGAGCTAGCACCAAATAGGAGGGAGGGAGTTGTAGTCATTCTTACCTTTGCACTTTGTGCAACTATCTCTTCTTTATGTATAGTTTTCATTTCAGCAAGAGACAATCTTGGGATAAAAGGTGCTAGAGAATTTAACTATACATTGTAAAAGAATTTGAATTTCTAACCATATTTATATTGGCAAAAGAATAAGGAGGATTCTCTTTCTTTTTCTTCTTATTGATACAAAGTCTTGACATGTAAGTCCATGAAATAGGTTTTGTGATTGTAGAATCTAAAACTGAATTCTCAATCTACTTCTTCTTTCTATATCCATTTTGCATAGATAACTGGTAACTAAATCATAGATAATGAATCTAGTTACTACCTGGGAGGATCTTAAATTGATTTTAGCACCTGTACACAACATGTATTCTTAACCATAGTTTTTCTGGTCTTGGCATTTACAGGGACTTGCTCCCCTTTGTAGCTCCCCTTATTAAAATGGTAATAAAGGAATTGAATTAAGGTTTCAAAAACTTTTGTAGCTCCCCCTGTTAAAATGGTAATAAAGGAATTGAATTAAGGTTTCAAATTTTTTTGTATCTTCCACTAATCATATTTATGGTAATTTATGTCTTTAAGCTAATTATGATTTTTTCAAAGTTCCATTAACTTTGGACATTCTATTTTACATCAAAGATTAGTTGGTTAGTTTCCCATGTAGATTTTGTTTCTTAAATCATTTGGTTTTTAATTATATTACTTTATTAGTCCATGCTAAAGGCTAGGGACTCTAGCATTGGATTAATCATTGACTTTGTGTTAGTTTGGCAGTTGACTATATATTTTTGTGGAATCTATGAAAAATTGGAAGAGTATCCATTGCAAATAATTCACACAATAATTGATTGTATTACACACAATAAAAAAAGATACATATAGTTGGAGTGAGATCCAACTAATTCCAATCTTGGTGAGAGAGGTTGAGAGAATCTCTCAACAACCTCAACAAACCCAAACCAAACTAAGTAAGCATAATCCTAACACCCTCCCTTAATGCTTACTTTACAAATTACATTACAATAATACTTAATCACAATTATGACACTTGAACTTTCGTCTGTTTGTCTAGCCTTCCTCAGCACTGAAACTCACTCTGCAATCACACGGCTTCCGCTCTTTTTCCTTCCTCTTCTTCAAGCTTTCCACTGACACATTTAAAGTCAAAACGCTTCTGACCATCTTTGACACTCTTTGTGAAACTGACACTTCTCGACTTACCGAAGGAAGTCTCGACACTAAACCATTTTATTGATACACTTCCATCTGTGAAATTCCCCTGAAGAGAAAATTTCGATAGTTATATAGGACAACGATCTAAGTACGAAATGTTTTCAGCAATTATTTAAACAACTGACCTTTCTACACATACAAACTCACAAGGTAAAGGTAACATGTAATTGTCGATCTTGGAGCACCGAAGTACAACAAGAGTCTACAACTTATAACATACTGGACATAATCAAACTAGTAACATGCTCTTGTGGCACCGAAGAACACGCAAGAACTACAAGCTTGAACTACATCACTATGTTCAAAATTTGGTTCTTCTTTACAACTTAAACAATATAAAAATAACAAATTTGACATAAAACTCTGACGGATGCAACCAAGAAAGCGGCCAAGCCATGGGAGAATGAACTCTCTGCAATCTGGATATGCGTCTAGAAATAACAAAGTTCCAGCAGCTCTGTTTCTTTGATATATTGCAGTAGATCTTGAATGCAGAACATATGTCCAATACCCACACTGGTTCCAACAATTATTCCACAAATTGGCACACCCTCTTCTTTTAATTCAATCGATGATCCAACTTCAATGCACATGCCTTGCTTCAAAGAGTCTGCAACACCCCCTTCACAACAACAAACTCAATCGTCGATTCTGACGACAACTTCAGCATGATTCCTCTTCCCTTTGATCTCAGATTCCGACTCTTTCACACATCGGCTCACAAATGAAACAACGACTCTTTCTCTCAGGTCTGAATAGCTGCGATCTCCTGCGATCTGAACAACAAACAACACGCACAAATACTAATGAGATATATTCGATCTCTGGTGTTTTCTCAAATGCGTGGCAATGCGACCCTCCTCCAACAACAACAGTGGCAACGGATTTCTTACAAGACACACAACACTCTCACAAACAAAAGAATTCAACACTCTTAATCTACGTATGTACAGAAAACTGTCTCCCTAACTATTTCATCTTCCTGGGCACTCCCGTGAGGGATTAAGCCCAGCTAGGCTCTGATACCATATGAGAAATTGGAAGAGCATCCATTGCAAATAATTCACACAATAATTGATTGTATTACACACAATAAGGAGAGATACATATAGTTGGAGTGAGATCCAACTAATTCCAATCTTGGTGAGAGAGGTTGAAAGAATCTCTCAACAACCTCAACAAACCCAAACCAAACTAAGTAAGCATAATCCTAACAGAATCTCTAATGTTCTACATAAGAAATTTTAAAATTTTATTTTTTATATAATAAAAAAAAGTATTCATTGTAATTTAATTAGAGGATAAGTTTGAAGTCTTATTTTAGCTCCTCCCAATATTTTATTTTTCATTTTTTACCAGAATCCAAGTTTTGGGTTTCTTCCCTATTTTTAGTTGCGTTGCTTGTTGGCTTCTGTCATTTTTTCATTATCCTAAGTTTTAAGTTTGTTACTTATTGCCTTCATTCATTGCATTTTCATTATCCTAAATTTCAAGTTTGTTTCCTTCTGTCATTGCATTAACACTTTTTCTTTGTCAGTGAACCAATCAATGCACTGACCACATTTTATCTTATCTTCATTGCATCGCTATCTATGTTGTTGTGTCCATCGCTATGTGTTTCTTGTGTGTAGATGCACGGACCACAACAGCTTTAGACAAGAGAGAAAACACGAGCATCTTATCCTTCTCTACCTGGCGGACGACCGATCAGCTCACTGCAATGACTATTTTCTCTAACAAAGATTGACGAATAGGTCCAATCATTGTTCCTATTGTTCCTATATTAGCATAACCGCTAACTCGCGGCTGAGAATGTCGAAAGGTAGTGGCTGAGAACGGGTGCCCCCAATCTGAGAATGGGTGCCCCCAATATATTGAGAACGCATGCCCCCAATATAAAACGTTTGTGGTAATCTGTCTGTGGTAATATGAAACGTTTGGCTGAATTAGGTTGATAAATGGAAAGTGGCAATTACATATTCTTACAGTATTTTTTTAATGTGATTAGGTAAATGTTAAAAAGTAAACATGTTAACGGATGTCTTGATAAATGCAAGAAAGTTATGAACAATAAATCTAACCCATTGATTTTGGAGGACGACTAAGAATATGCCAGCATCTTCAATGCATAGCCATCAGATTAGGGTTTAAGATTAAATAAAGTTAAAAGATCATTAATTGTGCCCATTGTCAATAGGTGTACGCCTTTCGGCTTAATCAATTACCCTATAAATAGAACTTCTACATACAACTTAAACTAACAACTTAAACTAATGCACCTGCAAATCAATCTGAAATTAAAGAGTGGAAATACTATTTGAAATTAAAGTTGGTATTGCCATTGCTATACCTTGGTGTTAAGATGAGGAAGAGGATAATGTCACTGGTAGAGCTAGAGAAGAGACTGGTAGAGCTAGAGAAGAGGATCACCGTTGTCAATGGTAAATATTTCTTTGATTTATCTTAAAAAAAAAATGTTGATAAGATCAAAACTCAATCTGAGAAATATATAATTCTGCATATCTTATCTAAAAATTAGACAATCTATGTTCTTATAAGTTTCACCAACTTCTCTACAGAAGAGTAGTTTCCAACCTCCTGAGTTTCTATGAGCAAAACCATCAACACCATTTTGGCCTATTGAATCTAATACTCCCTTAATCCTCTTCTTCATATTAATCCTACAAAAATTTCAAAAATGTTAAAACATTTCCTAATTTGATAGACAAATTAACTTTCTGTTTCTACTAGATCCATCGACTGACGTACCTTCATCTCCTTTGCGTTAATCTTGAGCAGTGGAGTGGGAGAAGAACTCAAATTTAACACACGTACCTTCATCTCCTTCGTGTTCATCCTAAGCAGTGGAGTGGAAGGAGAACTCGAATTTAACACAATGTGTTCCTACAGTCTTTTCTGCACTCGTTATTCTCATTGTTGCATTCACTAGATCTCCTCGGACCAAATCTTTGCAACTATAAAAACCATTCAGTTCGCCGAAGATTCCATTGCATCTAAGCATTATGGCTTCCTCTACAGCAATGCGATTATCTCTGACGTGCATTGCTCTGGTCTTGTTTTCAACCATTGTGTAAACTCAGTCGAACTCAACATATTATGCTACATTGTGTGCCCAATCCCTCTCTACGATGAAGGTCGTTGTGAAGCAAGCAGTGGAAAATTAGAAGCAGATGGGAGCACCATTGCTTCGCCTTCACTTTCATCAAATTAATATTATGTTTTTGTTTGTTTTTGAGCCATTGCAATTTATTCGTTCTCGGTTGACAGTGATCTTCTGTATTTTCAGAACATCTATTATTGTACCGCTACTCAAAATCCAGAATTTAACCTTGCTCAATGGTGAAAAACTCTTGACTGTTTGACTTTTCACCATTGGATCCAACCCTTTTGGACACGTGCACATAACCATTGTTATGGGTAGAGTAAGTGCTATTTGCTATTTCTCTTCGATCAAACCTTTGGCTTGCATTATCAATCAGAGGCATAGAACCATTGTTAACGATCCATTCTATGTTATTTGCCCTTAAGTCAGGCATTTTTACTGCATTGTCGCACAAAAACTTTATGTGTTGTGCTATTTTTTTTGAAGACATGCATTTTTCATGCATTATCAATAGTAACTAGCGTTGATTACGCCGAAAGGCGTATACCTATTGACAATGGGCACAATTAATGATCTTTTAACCTTATTTAACCTTAAACCCTAATCTAATGGCTATGCATTGAAGATGCTGGCATATTCTTAGTCATCCTCCAAAATCAATGGATCAGATTTATTATTCATAACTTTCTTGCATTTATCAAGGCATCAGTTAATATGTTTACTTTTTAACATTTACCTAATCACATTAAAAAATTACTGTAAAGATATGTAATTGCCACGTTTTAAATGATTAAGTCACCTGTCTGTACGTGTCATTTTCACCACGAATTTTCTCAACTGTCGTACATTTCAATTGTCCCTGTCCGCCCAGCGTTTCAGCTGTCCGCCCATTCTCTACCGCCCCGTGTTTCATATTATCCTAATTGTGCAGTGTATATTGGAGCTTCTTGAATTGCAAACGAAGAAGAGCACCCAGAGGATACTGAAGCGAGCTCTCGATATCTGCGATCGATATGGTGTGAGGGAAGAGACCCATGTTGTGGTTGGCGAGGCCAAAGAGAGGATATGTGAAGCCGCGGCCAAGTTGGGAGCACATTTTCTGGTTGTGGGTAGCCATGGACATGGCACTTTCGTCAGGTATTTTATCATACTGCTCTTACAATCTGTGCTTTTCAGTATAATTAGACGATGAATTCCGTGGTTAATTAACTCGGTGACTGTGTGATTGACGATTTGATATACGCCTTATTTAATTTCTCACAGGCATATTTCGTCATTTTGGTGGCAGACTGAAGCCATTATGAGGCTTGCCAGCGCTAATAGCTCGAGTACGATAAAAGAGACGCTGCATTCCAAGTCTGCATCTAACGCTGGCAATGAAGATCAACCCGAAAGACTTCCCGTAGGTCAGACGCGGATCGTACATGTTTTATATTGAAAAATGTGGCTGATACTACTGGAAAAGATAGAAAAAGGGTTTTAGGATAGAAAATTGTTTTTAACATTGTTTTTTGTTTCGCACGCAGTCCTGGAAATTGTCAAGAAATTATCTGTGCAACGCTTCCTCCAAAAGCGAAAGGAGAGGTAAGCAAACTTTAGATTATTAACTTAGATTCTGTATATTCAGAAGATTGAATAGGAAATCCAATGAATAAATCATTTACCAATCATTATTTTTAGTGTAAATTTAGATGATTGAGTAGGCAAACGTGTATTAAAGCGATGAAGTGTTTTGGCACAGAATCAATAGCGTGGCTCCTTACACCACGATGAACACGGCGACATTGCCTTCGAAAGCGTGGAAAGATTCAGAAGATCACATCATCCTCTCCTTGGCTTGTCCATCACAATGATTTTAAAATGTCGGTGGCTGCTATCGACTATTATTGCCATCACGCGACATGTTCTTCATCGACCTTTTAAACAAGCGAACGCGTTTTCTCCCGAGTACACCGTCACAGGCGAAGCTTATGGGAAGCAGAGCAATGGCAGTTTTGTCTCCACTCTCACATTGCTGGGATTGGCAGCCTCAAGTTGCCGAGCAATTTCTTGATTTAGCAGCAATCATTCTGCGCCGCACAGAGTGTATGGTACATATATATTTATTTTTGCCAATAAAACATCGAAAACCTACCTGTATGGAATTATATCGCTGTTAATTACACGGGTTTGAAACGCTGCAAATTATTTGGAAGCGTTGACGCGTGTTTTATGTTCGAATTGTTTTATATTAAAAAATGGGTTTTTACAGTGCATGCCGTAAGTTTAACAGCCGTAAGCCGCCTTTCGGCGTTCACCAGCCGCGACTTATCGGCTGTGCTAGTGATACCCATATGGATATGAAAGAGGAGCAGGCTATGACTTTGCTACTGTTACTGATGGTCGTCTCATGGTTACCGTTGACCTGGGGAGGGAAACAACATAAATAAGCAAAGGGACCTTCGGATAACCTTCCCTCCACTACGCAAATTCGCTCGATTTGTTGCCTCTATCTCTGAGGAAGAATGGTCAGAAATCTAGCCCCGTAGGGGCTACATCCAGTAACTTTGATTAAATAGAAGCGCTGTCGTCTATGTTCTCACTCATTCCATCTGCATAGCGAGCTACGCCTATCACTTTGATTCTTGTAAAGCCTTATCCCAGATTCCATACGGGAAGCAAGATATACTAAGCTCTGGATGAATGGAGGCCTGGGATTTCTTCTTTTATTCCCGACCGATTCATTATTTCTCGTAGCCATCCTAGAGAAAACGAAAGACGWTACGTACGAGATTCAATGTATTGTCGTTTTATACCAATCAAGAGATATCTATGAGGAGAGGGCCCCAGAAAAGCCTTGATCTAGGACACGAATATCAAAAGGGTAGGGAGAGGTAGTGTCTTAAATAGCCATCTCTATCTTAGTCGCTATATTTTAGTCGCTATAGTTGTTAGGAGTGGGTTAACTCTGGAGCAATTTTTTAGCTTAGTTGTTATAGTTGTTTAGAGTAGTTGTTAGGAGTGGGTTAATTCTGGAGCAATCTTTGGTTTTTCTGCTAACAGTTTTAAATTTTAGGTCAATCCAGAATTTTGGTTGATTTTTCTGTCAGTTTTAAATTTTAGGTCAATCCAAAACTTTGGTTGATTTGGTAATGGTAATGATTTTAAATTTTAGATCAATCCAGAACTTTGGTTGATTTAGTTGATTTTCTAAGGGTTGATTTGATTGATTTTCTGAATATCTGAATTGATTTAAAAATGAGACATAACCCCAAACTACCCCTGAAAATCTGGCCGGATTCAAACCCATTTTTTTTTTACTGAAACGGATCACTACCCAATTAGCGTACTCCATAGTTGTTCATACGCGATTCTTTATTGTTTTCAGGGCTACGAGCCTATAGTTTAGTTTTCGGTGAAGCGTGAATGAAAGAAGAAATGACCAGCGACTCTACTGGGACTACCTGGAACAAGACCGATCACCATGCCATTGCTTTGAAAACGAATGAATAGAGGGACGAATAATTTTTTCATTATTTCTACACCATTGCAGAGGTGCCCCTTTAGGAGTAAAAGGTTGTGTCGTATCAGACAGAGGGCACACCCAATTGTATGCTCGTTGAGATGTCTCCTTATCAATAAAACTACTGACCACAAGCTAGAATCACTATGTATACCTGGGCTAGGGGTAGCGGGATCTAGAACCTGTTGGCCATTAACTGCCTTCATGCTGCCCACCCAGTCTCAGTGGAGGCTCCATTCCAGCAATGGGAAATGGACTTTCTAGGGGAGATACCTGAGAAGTCCAGCAATGGCTTGCCCGAACAAGTCAAAATGCAAGGAATCCGACCAGACCTTAGTTCACTGCGTTCAGGAATCCGAGGGGGGGAACAATAGCTTAGGGTTGGACCATATATCGGTGTATCGATCGAGGGAGAAACGCAGTCGAGTTCCCATAGCCTGAAGAATCAAGGATAGAAAACACTGGCTAATAATGCAATTCTGTGGTTGCAATTCCGATTGCAGTTCCATATCCAGCGACAAATGAGCACACGGAGTAAAGGATCAAGGTACAGGGGTGCTTGGTTCATGGAGCGTGCTTGGGTTATGTTCCAGAGCATGCATTAGCATATCATGCCCATTCATCCCTTCCCGACTCACCAAGCCGACATGCATGATGCCGCTTTTATGAATTATGGCAGATGGATGGAAAAAATGCCTCGAGTCACCTGAGTCACAAAACTTTATGATGGCAGATGGATGGAAAAAATGCCTTGAGTCACCTGAGTCACAAAATTTTATGAGTTATGGCATCGATGAATGCGAAAAATGACTCGAGTCACCCTAGTCACGAAACTAAGATATTCGGTGGCATTCATGCATGTAAAAGATATGAAGCGTGGCACATTGAATGGCCACATGGAAGAAAACAGATCATGTAGCATGCGTCGAGCTCTAACTTGTTTGTCAAGGTTATTTGCAATGGAATGAGAGGGTGGCCAACTTCAAGGGGTATCACATGCAAAACTTACACTGGTCAAACTGTAGTAGATTACTTAATCTGCTTTTAAATGAAATCTGATCATGTTTCACTATTGGTTAAGCTAGACTTTCATGCTAATTCATACAATAATCAAATCTTTGGAATAAAAAATAATTTTTTTTTCAAAGGCAAAATCCTCATGAATCAGGAAAATAGAGAAAAAAAATAGAGAAAGTTTTAGTGCTACATATACAGGAGAGTAGATGTGACAACCAATGGGATGCGTGGTCATGTTCATAGTAGTTTGTTGATCTCAACAATCCACAAGGATTTAAGTGCATGTGAAAGGTCTCATCCCAAGAAGAGTGCTACAAGTACCTTTCTAGAAAATCCATGGTATGATGAAGAATATAAGGCAACCAAGATATCACTAAAAGAGAGAAATTTGGACAAAGAAAACAAGAAGAAATATGAAAAATCAATACACTCATAAAAAGAAGAGTCAATGCAAGAAGAAAGGAGTTGACCTCTCTTGGAAAACACAACCCCAAAGGATTTTGGAGAGAACTACAACAAAAGAAAAAGCAAACTGAAAACAATATTGCGGATGTCCAATGGTTAGAATATGGGAGGCTTAGAATATGGGAGGCTAGATACTCCTCCCATATTGAAAACATCAGTGGAACTATTCATAGTGGATGATATGTGTAGTCATTCCACTCTTTAAGAATGGAGATATCAATAACCCGACCAACTACCGCAATATTATAGTCAACCTTCTCATGGGAAAGCTTTGTGGGAGCATGATAGAGTGAACAATCAACAACTGGGCAGAAGATGAGGGGAAAAGGGTAAAAGTGAAGGAAGGTTTTAGACCTAGGCATTCTAACATTGATCATTGTGTCACCCTTAGACATTTGATAGAGAAAGTTTGAGAAAGACAAGGTGAAACAACCTATTGTTGTTTTGTGGACTTTAACAAAGCCTTCTACACGCCTAGAGACAAACTGTGGACCAAAATGGAATAGTTGGGTACTCTTCACAAACTTTATGAGAAGGTTAGAGCTAAAATTAGAACAAGTGAAGGAATGTATGAATGTTTTGGTAGTGATATTGGTGTTACTCACTTTGTTTGGTTTATACATTGATAAGTTGGAAGAGTGTCCATCTAGCAAGGTATGTGGTGAAGTTGCTTTTATACATGGTTGATCTTATTCTAATTTCAAAAACAACACATGGATTAAGAGAGCATTTAAAAGCCTTATAACATTTTTGTCATGAGGTAGGGATGCAAATGAACATTACCAAGACCAAAATCACGATCTTTTCTTTAAACAGAAAAGACAAACCAATCATCTTTCTTTTAGAAGGCAGTCCATTGGAGATGGTGTAAGAATACAAATATCTTGGGATTGACTTCCACTATAAACTCACTTGGGAAACTTGTAGGGAAAAAATGATACATGGAGGGTGGAGAGCCTCATACTTACTCCAAAATCGGTGAAAAGCTTAAATAACTATGAAAATAACTCTCTTTGGTTTGTTGGTTATGTTGATTGTTCTCTATGGTTGTAAAATATGGGGAAGCAACATGTCAACTGGCAAATGGAGACAACTAGAAAGAATTCAAAAGCAATTAATTACTAACAATATCAAAGTTAAAGTCATAGTCCCTTATGAAATTCTTTTAGTTGAGCAAGAGTCCCATATGAAATTCTTTTAGTTGAAACAAGTACTTTTTCATTGGAGGCGACAACGATAACCAAATTAATAAGCTATTTAATGAAAGTGGAAAACATGGATAACCAACACTGAAGTTAGACTATAAGAAGAAAACTTGATGAAGTGAAATAAAAAATGGTTAAGTGAAATATCAAACTGAATGAATGTCCTAACACCAAGAAAAAAAAAAAAAAGTCACGAGGGATAACTCGAACGGCAAAGACGTGCGCACACTCTTCCAGGTTGGGGAGAGGTCACCAGTTCTAGCCTGGCTACGAGTCCCTCGGGCGGCTGCTTTTCACCCCATATCATCCACTATGTGGGAAAGTATCGGGGTGGATTCCCAGCCGGTTAACGGTTAGTGATTGAAAAATTTAGTACTGCCATATGAAACAATGCCATATGGACCTGGGTTAATTTAACCCAAATTGTGACATAGTGAGAAAATGTCTATTTCATACATCTACCTACCATTCCAGCGCACACTGTCATCCACACTATCTACCATTCTACAACTGTCAACCATACTTTCTGTAGCTGCATGTGAAATTATTTGCTTAATTTGCAGTACTAAAGCTGGTTCGTCTTCGTTTTCTAGTTTGTTTCGACTTTAATGTTTGATTAAACATTTTATTAGAACAGACCCGCCATGGATGGAGGCGATAGCAGCAGAAGATTGTACGTGGTGATGCTCCCATTTTTAGGCCAAAGTCACTTCAATGTCTGCTTACAGCTTTCCAGAATGCTGGCCACCAGAGGCGTAGCGGTCATCTACGTGAGCCTCCCTTCAAACCTTGAAATTCTCCGCCCGCTAGTGGAAGGACAACGATGGAACGATCCTGGTTTTCCTCTCTATTTCCAGGATTTATCGATCCCTGACGCCGAAGCTCCTCTGCCGCCGGGTCGTCAGAACACCAATAAAATCTCCCTCGACATAATGCCCAAGATCTTCGATCTCCTGGAACAAATGCGCGACCCGTTGGAGGTTCTCATGAGGGAGCTCACCGGCAGGGAATACTACGAATCAAGGGGCCTGCCTGCTCCCGATCGCCTCGTTCTCGTCTTCGACTTCTTCATGGGCTGGTCCGCCGCCGTGGCGGCCAAGTTCGGCGTCCGGTCGTTCACGTTCCACCCGTTCAGCGCGCACATGTGGCTGTGTAAGGAGGCCACATTCTTGGGCCGGGCGGAGCCGCTGCTGCTGCCGGAAGTTGCAGAGGCCGTTAAGAGATTGCCTTCGATGGACTTTGTGGCGACGCACGTCCGCAGGCACATGGACTTTACACGGCTCGCAGACGGGCTTCTCCTTAACACGTTCGAAGAGGTGGAGCCGAAAGTCATCCGATACCTCGAAAGCGTGGGCGTCGGAGGCGGTAAGTCGTTCTGGGCTGTTGGGCCGGTCATTGATATTCCTCGCAGGGATCAAACACGGGGACCCCGGGACGACGAGATTTTGGCCTGGTTGGACCGCCAAACGCCCGGCTCTGTCGTGTACGTGTCTTTCGGGACGGAGTCGTATATTTCTCCGGCGCAAGTAACCGAGCTGGCTCTGGGTTTGGAGACGAGCGGGCAACCCTTCCTGTGGGCGCTGCGCCCGCCGGAGTCCTTGTCGGCTGAGGATTGGAAATCGGACCTGTTGCCTGAGGGCTA
>ML819977.1:29121-44416 GCA_009831015.1 Picea engelmannii | reverse complement strand
GTTTCCTTAAATGTACACAAATTCAGATTTCTCCTGACTTCTTATCTTGGACCACCATAGGTCTAATCCATTCAGATTCTTCAATAGGTTCTATGATTCCTGCTTCCAACATTCTATCCAATTCAATCCTAACTTTGTGCTTGTATTTGGGATTCAGTCTGTAAGGTCTCTGCTTGATTGGTCTTGCATCTGGTCTCATAGGGATCTTCATTTCTCCCATGGGCCCTTTAATTCCTTTCATATCTGTGAACTTGGTTGGAAACAAGTCTTGATATTCATGTGGTAGCTTTGTGATCTTTCTAATAGTAGCACCATCACAATAGTCTCCCACATTTGCTAGCTTGAGTGTTTTCTCTATTCCAATATTAACCTTCTTAATTTTAATCGGTTGTCCAATAAAAGGTATTTCAATCCTTGGTCCTTATATGTCACTGTGACCTTCAGTTTCTGCAATGTTTACATCTCTAGACTCATCATCCTAACCAACATTAATATTGTAGAAATCATGCAACTGTTGAAGAGGTGCAGTCGATTCATCTCCTTCTTGAGTAAAAGGTAGGTTTGGTGCCTCCTCAAAGACCTTTTGTCTCATAGTTTGTAAATCCTGTTTTACTGTAGGGTACTGACTCTCAAATAAAAATGTATCTATAAAGTTCTGAGTCATTCCATACCAGCCTGTAGTGATGAGGCATAGTTCTACTTGAAGATACCAGTTGATAGGCATAGTAGCGAAGGTGTTAATGAACCTATTCACCCACTGTTCTTTATGAATGTTTCTCCAGGCCTCCTCACAACTTCGCATGTGGTCCTTAGGAAAACTATGTCATGTGTGATGAACTTCACATCCTTCATCTTGCTCTGAAAAGCGCACTGTCAATAAGGTGCGACATTGTACCCATTCTTCGATGTTCCTCTTGTGTGCTCCCCACCATCTATATGGTCTGGCTTCCAAGGCTTCATCCAATGCCAACATCCTTTGTTGTGATGGTACAATTTTCTCAAATTCAACTAAAAATGTCTCTAGGTGATTCAAACCATCAAATGTTGGAAGATTACTTACTTCTGTGTCGATCCAGTGAACTTCTCTGGTCAATATGACAGATCGTCGTGTGGATACTTCATACATTATGTTTTGCCAATTTTCTAATGCCTTTTATGAATCTGATGAACATGCACTTTCACTTTTCCAGTTGATATTTCCATCTGTTGTAGGATTAATGTAATCATGTTGCCTTACTGTCAGTTTGTAGATGTTCTCTAGCTCATATGCATGGAATTCTTCCATGATAGGTTCATCCGGGTCCAGAGGTGCGATGAATTTAAGGCCATTACCCTCAAAGGCCATTCTTCTCTTCTTTAGGTTGACAACAATCGAATTGTTGAAAGCCCAATCAATTCCTAACAACGCAGGATAGGGACAACTATCATAAACAATTTCAATCACTTGGAAGTCTGTAAATGTCCTTATCCCATCAATGTCTATAGGGACATGCTCCAGTCTTCCAAAGGGGCTCACCGCATGTTGATTAGCCATTCTGAGCCTGACAGGAGAATAAATCAGTCTACATTTTCCCATCAGTGCCCAAGTCTACTTCATCATAAAATTCACTTATGATCCTAAGTCGAGGACCACATAATCCATGTCGTAGTCTCCAATATGAGCACTAAGGTGTAATTCCTTGTTTGTCATTCTTTTCCTTCATACTTGATTCACATATCTACTCAGTATAAGATCTATTCTCCCAATTTCATACTGTCTCACGAGGTGCTGCAGCTCATGTACAATATTTTCATATTTAATCAAATTGATATAGGTATATAAGAAGTCCATTAGCTTGCTTACCTCTTTTCCTTGTCTAGCAGACTGATCAAATGATGGTGGCATTTCACATTCCCTTACTTCTGGTTGTTCCTTGAATGAAGAAGCTTGTCCTTCTACAAATTATTTCCTTACTTCCTCAAAAGTGTGCCTCTCTCTCATTGGGTAAAAAAACGGTGCCTTCTTTGTAGCTCTTATGATCCCTGATCCTTCTGCAGTCTTTCCTGAAGTCACTTTGTCTTCTCTTGTAGCAATGCCTCCTCTAGTAATAACAATGAATCTAGCATCTTCACCACGAGGTTCTATTGATATCAATTGGACTTGTTGGTTTCATCCTCATCTCTCTTGGAGTTTGTATAACAACACTGGAAAATCTTCAATGACATGATCAAACGAATTCCAATAGTTACAAGTGGTACAAGGGTTCTGAGAATCCCTTGCCAAGTGTTCTGGATGTGTGCAATTATAACAAATAATCTAACCTCTACCTCGACCCATGCCTCCTTCTCATCCTCTTCCTTTGAATCCACCACAGGGGTTGAATTTTCCTCTACCTGGGGAGATGAACTACACATTATTTCCCTCTTGTTGTGTTTCTCCTTGAATCTTATATGTATCCCTTGATCTTTCATGCATGAGGTCATAAGCCCTACAATCCTTCTCATCATGTCCCACAGACTTTCAGAATGTGCAGTAAATATTGGAAAGTGTCTGGACATATTTTTGCATATAATAGCATTCACTAGGGCGATTTCTAATTCTACATACCTCGCACCAAGGTACAATGTCCTGCTTCAGAGGACTAGGTTCTCTAGAGGCTAGGTATTTGTGAAATAGGGGACAATTATTTTTGTCATGGCCCTCTTATTTACATCTGATGCACAAGATATATTCTCTTTTCTCTTTTCCTTTATATTTCTTCATATCTTCGACCTGTAAAGATAACCTGGTTAATTGATTCAATATTTGGCTCATACCTGGGATGGATTCTCCTACAGGGGCTGCTTCTAGTTTCATGGTGATCTCCAAAGCTTAAGCCCGTGAAGTGACTTTCTGTTGCATCAGAGGAAATCTAATATGTGGAAGAAGGGAACAAATGAACCATTCTTTATTTTGTTCGTATGGAATCTAAAAACTCAACCGACATATCAGAGTCTTAAACCTCTGATCAAACTCCAAAACAAGTTAAGTTACCTTCTGCTTGATTTCTTTCATATCTATAATGCACTGTGATTCCGACTTAGGTTTCTTGAATTCTACACTCAACGCAGTCTTAATGTCATTCAACAATTTAGGCTATCCGGGTCTTGAAGAAAACTTCATATACCAGTTCAGAGTGCGATCCCTCAAGGTAGTACTAAACTGAGTTCTCTTAACAACTTCGTCAATGACTTTCTTTATGCTCCATACAACTTCACATAAGAACCAGTGCTGGTCAGGATCTTCATATCCATCTCCTCTGAAGATGGGTAACCTCATTTCATCTGCCATAGATATTCCTTGGTTTCTTGACTGAGTATGTGATAAACTGCTTGTAACAGTAATCTGACTACTCTGGTTACTCAGGTTACTTAATGTTGCTAAAACCACAAGAGGATTAATACTACTTACTTCAACAGTAGGTGCAGTCCCTGAAGTTTCTGGATTCCTTGAACAACTTACTCAGAATGTACTTCCTCTATTCTTGTGGATTTTGAATACTCTTCATCTGTTAGATCTGCTTTTTCTCCATTGTAAAATCCCTTGTCTTCGTAGTTTTTCTTAAATAGGTTTGCAAGAGGATCCTCTCTGAACGGTCTCCCACTACACGTGTATCCAACCTTGGTGTCACTGTCGTTTTCTAAACGTTCGAACATTATCTTTACTATATCTTTAGGATATTCTTCTCATTCAATAACATCTTAATCCTTAACTTCAAGAAGTGTAGAAAATTTCCTCTAGGTCCCTTAAATAAATACCTCTCTGCTTGACTATATGATTCAAATTTGTCAATGGAAAACTCAATAACGTACCCTCCCATAGTGCTATAAAACCATAGATCCACATCTCTAGACACAACATTATCAAATCTCTTGACCTTCTTGATCAATGCCGCTGTCCAAAACACATGTGGTCTAGATCTGATCTCAAACTGGGTATCTCCTAGTTTGGCTAACCACTCATATAACTCCTTATGAATTCCTCCAAAGAAAATATCGTGTATGTTGGTAAAGATGTACCTTCCCAACCAGTCTTTTGTACTACTGCTAGGGTTCTTGTTCTGGGCTTCAACGAAGTCCTTCTCTTGTTCTTCTATCCACTTCTGAATTTTTGTCTTCGATGGGAACCACCTTGACATTCCCTCAAGCAAATCCCAGTCCCGACAACAGAACCATTTTTTGGCATAGGGGTAGACCTGGGGTTCAACTCGTACAACGCACCAACAAACCCTAACTACTGGCCCTTTCGGAAGCACCTATGAAGTAGATGAAGTCTCACCCGAAGTAGAAATAGGGGGTTGCAGGACACATGTGTCTACAAACAGAGGAAATGCAAAGTGGATCCAGGACAACAAAACACATCAATCTAGATATTATTTTCCCTTCCTAATCTTACTCCATAAGTTATATATCTGATCTAACATAATAATGCAATAATAGTATATTAGATGGAAAATAACACAACATCAATCACAAAGAACAACAAGATATACGTGGTTCACCCTCTCCCTTGGGCTACGTCCACAGACCTGTGTTTCTTGATATATTAGATGAAAACATACTGTTCTATCTACGCACTTAGTTTCATATCTCTCTCTCTCTCTTCCTCTCTTCCCTCCCTACACACCCAGATGTAGGGTTGATCTTTGCACCGAGATGAAGATCTTACAATACAGACTCAATACCGTTCTCAACAGTAATAGCAACGACTAACAATCAATTATCAAGCAACCCCCTCAACTCTTCTAGACTTTTATTTATACATAACATGACCATAATATAGGTATCAAAACCCTATATCCAAAACCCTAGGTCCACTTGACCCGTGCTTTCAAGGCTTCTCTAGTCTGACTTTCCTTCTTTTCCGCAAGGTTCTCCAAAGCACTTGTTGATGTCTTATTACACTTGTTGAGTTGTCCATGATCCATATTCCTTACTGCTTTATCTTCCTCGATCTTCTCTTTCAATGACTATCGCTTCCTTTCTTTTCTCCTTCTTTTTTGCTTCTTTAACCACTTCGACCCTTCCTTGGTTTATGTACCTTCCGCACAGTTCATACTTCGCCTTTCTCCCTTAATCTTTTCTTCCTTTCCTAGTTACCAAGGGCCAACAGTTTCCATCCCATAGAGATGACCACCACATGGTCCACTATTACAATCATTTCAAAGTTTCTCATCCTCTTCATGGGTCAAGCACAAACACAATCTAAAGTATACCCCTTGATGATAGAAAGTGTCACTGATAATGAAGTATTTGTGAGCTTGGTGGTAAATACAGTGAGACCATCATGAGAGAGATGAGAACCTAACCTTTGAGTTTGAAGATACATCTCCATACCAGGGATTGGTAGTGGAAATGAGGAAGAAGTGTTCATCTGGTAAGAAGTCATTAACTGTAGGTTCCTCAATGTCATGGGGTAACTCCAACATCAAATCAACAAAATCCAAGGACTTCTCAGATTTCGATGATACAAATTCCAAGTTGAACTCTTGCAATATGAGTATACATTTCACATACTTTCCCCTGAGTAATCAATAAGACAAAATATGTTGCATTGGGTTGGAATCATATATGACAGTTGTATGTCTAAGAAGGATGTAATGTTAGAGTCTCTCAATAACATGAATAGCTGCCAGTGCCCACTTTTCATTATGATCATATTTCAACTCAGGTATAGCTATACTTTTACTCAAGTAATATATCACGTGCTCCTAGCATGATCCATATTCATAAACCAATACCATAAGGTCCAATGGTTGATTCATACATTTCACTGACATGATCATTATTGGAAAGACAACAGAGTGTCTAGAAATACATTGGTTATCGATCATGAAAAAGAAGTATTAGCATCAAATACTCACAATATTCCTGGGGAGCAACAGAAGCGAGTTATACTGTAAATTATTGGGAATTATCTATAGGGATCTCTGTGGGATTCTGACCTAGGAGGACTACCTCCATGTCATCCTAAAATCTATTGATCTTCCTATGTTTTTGATAAGAAAATTTTCTTCTTCAGGGAGGGAAGAATATTTATTGCAGATTCAATCTAATGATTAGATTTTCTCCCCGAAAGAAGGGTATTTTTCCAAACTGAATTATTGATCTGGTGAATGTATCTAATGGATAGATATACTAAATATCTAGTATATCTATTCAACCCTATTATTTTTTCACTCTTCTACGAGTATTAAGAGTTGAATTGATTCACTTATTGGATCGGGACTGACGGGGCTCAAACCCACAACTTCCATATTGACAAGGAGGTACTCTAACCAATTGAACTACAATCCCAATATTGTATAGTTAGAGAAATATTTGGGAATTCAACATTCGACACATGTAGGTAACTACAAATAATGCATGCGAGAATTAGAGAAAGTTCCTTCAATATGGGGTGAGAATTAGAGAAATTTACTTCAAGATGGGAGACCATAGTAAAATAGATGATAGGCCAATCAAATATGAACAAAACTAGCTCATGGGAGGACACATTAATATCGAAAAAACATGAGAGCTAAGAAACCGTAGATAACAAATTTGTGCCATAGAAAAGAGTTGGGAAAGGTAGTTTCGGGTAGTCTCCACAATTTCCTAGGTTTTTTGGACACATCTACATCATTCGGCCTATAGATAGTTCCTTTCATGGAAATATTAATTCCCAAGGAATATGGATTGGAAGAAAAATAAAGGAGGGCTCTACTTCTCTTATGCAATTTAAAACTAATTATGAATTCAACAAGAATCAATTTGATATCTATCTAGCCTCGATAACATCCCATAACATATTAGAATAATACTGTAATGATTAAGGCCCAGAAGAAAAACAATGTAATGCCTGCGATTATAAGCCACCAAAGATATACCGATTCCACACTTGAGGCATGCACGTAACTACAAATAATGAGTGTGAAAATTAGAGAATGTTCCTTCAAGGGAGGGAGACCAGAGTAAAATAGGTTATAATATCCTAGGTTTTTTTTATTCCAAGTGAGATTCCACACGTCTAAGTGTATTATCTGGTTTTGAAACCACACTTCCACTTGATGTGGTTGTGGATTTAACTTGCATGACAATGATAAATACATTACGCCAATAAGTAATAGTAAACCATGGCTAAATAATTAGCAGACATGGTGAAGGACTAAATTATAAAATTTCAAACCAAGAGAGTGGATTAGTACTAGGGTGACTGAAGCTCTCTTCCAATAGGCTTGATTGATCCTCAGACAAATAGATTTTTTTGTTGGGCATCTGCTGAATTATCATGTTGTAATATGTCTGAGTTTTTTCAGGCCGTTCACCCTCCAACACTCCATAATTCACACTCTAAACATGGTATTAGGCCGTTCACACTCCATTCACACTCCAAACATGGCATTAGGTCGTTCACACTCCAATCCGTTGTTAATTATTCAAAATTGGAAATAAAACTTATATCTTGTTAATCATCTAAACGTGTCAATCCTATGGCATTACCGTAATTTCTTAATATGATTAGGTAAATGTGAAAAAGTAAACAGTTTAACGGATGCATTCATAAATTCAAGAAAGTTATGAACAATAAATCCCATTCATTTATTTGGGAGGACGACGAAGAATATGCCAAGATCTTCAATTGCTAGCCATAGGATTAGGTTTTTAAATTAAGTGATCATTAATTGTGCCCATTTCCAATAGGTATGCGCCTTTTGGCATAAAAATAAAATTCCAGATTCTTTTTTAGTTTCCACTTGTAAATATAATATAACTAAATACTATGTACATGTAACATTTACATCGGATGGAAAAAATATTAATAAAATTTACGAAAATGAATTACAATTTAAGATTTTTATAAATAAGTTTTTTAAATTACAATTTAACGAACTTTATAAAAATTACCCCTCCTACTGACCACTCTCTACCTTATTGTTTACCACAAAGTGTGTAATTCACCTCGATCCATCAAACTTCCTTCTCTGAATAGGCAATTCTGTCATGACAATCAGGGATCAAATTTGACTGGGGATTCATTTTGTGCACTGTTAATGCTATGTATAGATAGAGAAAGTTCTCTGAAGATTATTAAATGAGTAGGAGAACATTTCTCCATAACACTATATTATAAAAAATAAACCAAAAAACTATAAAATGATGATAATAGAAACAAAAGGTTAGTGCCAATTCCTTCTTGAATTGTCTACCTAGTTGTCTAGGATCTTATGTGACATCTATTGAATCATGTGTGAAAGATGTACAAATATGAGATATATTGAATCATGTGTTAAGAGGATTGTTGATAGATGAGAAGAGTCATAGATATCAATTTGGACTTAGGAGTAACTTAAATTTGAATTATTCCTCCCCTTTTCTTGAATAGAAAGAGTATTCACCAACAATGACAGTATTTGATATTCACTACTAAAGTACTACTGGATTCCAATAGGCATGTCAGTTATAGGCTATAGCTTATAAGAATAAACAATATAAACATATCATTTTAGAACTTCAATAAATAGGTGATACATGCATGCTTTAATAATAACATGGGCATGAGCTCCTTGACAATGAGATTGTATCGTATAAAAATGATGACAATTATTTTTTTGAATTACCATAGCACAAGGAAAAAATGCTAACATTTATCTTTTGATTATCATGGCATAGGGGAAAAATCCATAAAATCAATGACTAATAAAAAAAAAACCCATAAAAACAATGATGAGTAGAACATATTATGAAAAGTTTCCTTAATCTTCAATTGAAAAGATCTGAAATAATTTTCATTTCGAATTTTACAAATAATTTTTTATTTTAACTTTCATTTGCATGGGAAATATTTTTACACCCTTCAATTTTGATCTATGATGACAACAATGCCGATCAAAAAGTAATACAATTTCTAGATTTCAGGATTTGTCATCGCCACCTTTGATAATTGAATTTGAATATTTCCATGGACCATCCAAGCCATAGATTTTATTAAATTTCTTACCACATCTAAATATTCTATGGGATATTCGATGTTATTTTTTTAACATATTAAAGTAAGGATTTATGATAATGAGATTTTTTTTTTTAAATACAATATATATATATATATATATATATATATATATATAATTATTTACATCACCCACAACTAGAAAGACATGAAAAAAACATAAGGGTATATACAATGAACATGACATCCTTTCCCATAGGGATACTAAAACAACTATGAAATCCAAATAAGTGGTCGAATCTAACAATTTGGCATCTCTAATCAATAATGCCCCTTTTGCAAGGAGTTGCATATGTACCTGATCTCACCATAATTTCCAAAAAGATTACTGTGAACTAACCTCATGATCAAAAACAAACTTGCAATGGAGTTTCCAAAGGATATATAAGGTGGAGACTATCGAATAGTTCCAAATACTAGCTAAGGAATCTAGGATCACTGATATGGAATCACCAAACAAAACTGTGTGGAAATGAAATTTCCCCTCAAAATGTTTTCCAACCAAGATTGAACCTAAGCTCAAGAAGATCTTGCAAATGTACACTCCCATAAATTATGCTTCATTGATTCAAAAATTAAGCAATAGGGGTAAAGGCCATCAGAAAAAACACTTTTGGAAATTTGGGCTTTGAAGGGGAGACCATGGTATATCACTAACCAAGAAAAAACCTAGAGCTTATAAGAAGCTTGAATCAACCAAACATTATGCAACCTTTGAATCCAATGGCTCTTCACATGAAGAAATCCAACTGACATTGAGAATGAGACCTAATTTATGTTGTTGATTCAAAGTGGAGTAGAGATTACGTGAATCATATTGGTTCAATGGATGTACAAAACTCCACTCCCTATCACGCCAAAAGGGCCTGATCATATCAATATTCATCTTAAAAATATCCTCCTGGGGTATGAGCCCAATAATATCCATCCAAGTAGGTTGATCCACATAAGATAATGAAAACTCCTTAGCCATTGAACACCAAGTCTTCTAAGAATGAGAATTAGAATTCCAAAGATATCTCCAGGAGAAAATATTATTTCTACAAATCCTCCTTTCCTGAAAACTAGGGAGGTCGGATATGAAAGTACCCTCCTGCTTTCAATTCGAAATTGTCCTTCTAGATAGATCCGAACATGATCTACTTCCTAACCACTTCCAATGAACCAAACCTACTACCTCCTCCAAGTTGTCCAACCTGAAGATGAAGGACCCTGAAATATGAAAATTATGAGGATTAGATGTGATATCACGTAAACCAAATTGTCCCTTTATTCCAAGATGATGGAATAAAAGAAATTTGAGCCACATAAAAACCTTCCAAGGATATGATCCCTACAAACAACTAACTACCATTTAGTATCCAAAATGGTACCTTGGGTTGCCACATCAATCAGGCCAAGGCCACCCTCATCCCTGGGCATGATAAAAATTTCCCAAGGGACCATGGGAAGACCACAAGCTTTACCATGCTTGACCCACAGGTACAAGCACAAGATCTATTCTAATTGAAAAAAATTCACCTTGCTTGGAATCCAGTAAGATACATAGTAAATGTGGGAGGCCTGAAGGATCCTGCTCACCACCGTTAATGTAATACCCCTAGGCTAAACTCTAATTTTAAATGTACATATAAGCTGGTGAACCAAGACATTTTGGGTCGAAGATCCTATATGTTAAAAGACTAATGAGACTATCATTGTAATATGTATCACTCATATTATTAATAGAATGTATCATTTTTGTAGACCAAGTTGAAAGAAAGAGTACGAGAAGATAGAAATACGCTAAGAGGGAAATGGGGCTAAGAGTCTAAGAAGAGGGCCTAAGACAAGGGAATATTTTAAGAATATTTCCTAATGTCCAAGTCATTTGAAATTTAATTCTAAGTTTCGAAGGATGGGGAACGTATCACCAAGTGGAGACAAGGTAGTTCACAACATGACAAGTGTCAAGTTGGGAACATGCAAATATAAAGTTGGGGAAATAATGTATTTTCCATTATTCTTACCCTCATTCTCTCATTTACTCTTGAAATACGTACCTTCCTACCATAATCATTTGTACCTATACTTTGGAGCTACATATTTGTTGTTAAACAGTGAGCCTGGGTAATTTGAATGGAAGAAGTAAGTTGGCACACCTATGTGCATTCTGAAGAAGAGGGTTGTTAGCCCCATGAGAATACTCTCCAGGTGAGAGAACTGTTGGGAATTGTTTCCCTCTGTGCCAGGATACAGATACAAAGTTCTAAGACTTTCTATTCGATCTGTTGTTGCTGCCCCAAAAGGGAAATGTGGAAGCCAAAGGACTGTTGAGAAGAGAAGGAGCACACTTCCTGGGGTGGGGCAGGATGTGGGGAATGAGAGGTTGTAGGCCGGTTGTTGGAGTTGGAACCTTAGTTTGAGTATTTTTGTTTTTGTTAGACCTTAGTATGTCTTAGGAATCCTTCCCTAGTGGAGTTTCTATCCTCAAATTGGGGGTGACATGTTGCTGAGAGTTTATGAGCAACAAAGTCTATGGCTGGGAGGAACATATGAGGTTTGCACATAGTTGGTGATTTACCATTAAAAGATAAATGTCTTTTTATATGTTTACATGTTATATACTGTGTGTATTATTTTGTTGAATAATATATGTGTATATATATATATGATAATTTTTTATGCCTTAAATGCATATATTTATGCATGAATTTGTATGTTCTTGTATTGCATATTTGCATTCATATGCAGAGCATATTGTTAATTAAAAATGATATCAAAGAAGAAAAAATTTGTGTAGCGTGGCCCAACTAGGGGATGGGGATGATACATTATGGTATCAGAGCCACAGGTTCAAAACTGAGCCTATATGGGCCAGAGACAAAGTGTTGAAGCTGAGTTTGCAAAAATTAAATTTGAGAGGGTGTTTTCAACATGTTTTTTAAAACAATTTCCATTAAATTAGAAGAAATTCATGAGAAATTTGAAGGAATTGAACCCATGGATTAAAAACCCTCATTTTTAATCTTAGTTTGGGTATTTTTAGGCCTGTAATTTTTTTGAATTATGAATTTTGGAGTTATGATGAAGCCATGGAGAAATTGGGAAAAAATTCCAAATTTCAGAGTGAATTCGAGTGAAATTTGTGCCCATAAATTCCCATTACTTGTGCGTGGATGTAATTAGTTCTGTGCAGGGCCGAAATTGGCCGCAATAATCTTAATTTCATATTTCCATGACATCTTGGGAAGGAATTTAAAAATTATGTATTTTTGAAAAAAAAATCAAAATTTGGAAAAAATTGAATATTTTTCCATACATGATGTCAGCATGATGTGACGGTGATGTGGTAGATTTGATGTGGAATTCCATGGTGGAATTTCTAGGGTGGAAAGTGCATAGTGGAAACAGGTGGCACGATGACAAGCGATGTGAGAGCTATGCATGCAGGGTGGTTTAGATGATACTATAAACCATTGTCGCATGGGGGAAAAGTGGGTTTGGATTCCAGACCTTGTACCATGTGACACCACTTAGATTATGCCACATAAAATAGATAAACCAATCTCATGACTTAAAGGAATATTAAATCCACACACTTTTGGGATGCAACGTGGCCTTTCAGTCATTGATCTCACCAGATCTCCACCGTAGGGTCTGGGAGACGTGTAAGTTTGCATGAACCAAGGAAAAATGTGCGATATGGGATATTCCCATCCTTGTGACCAATAAAAAGGTACCATATGGAAATTTGACAACCAAAGTGGGACCCTTGTACCATCTAGGTCAGAGATATTCCAACTGGGCTGGTGGGGCCGTGAAGTATGAATATTTTATTGAAATTTAAGGACCATGTAAAGGAAAAAGAGACAAAGGAGAGAAGAAAGAAGAGATATAAGGATGAAGAAGTAGGGATAGGTAGTTTAGGAGTATGAGATGGCATCATTTTTTCAGCCTAGGTGGACCTAGAATGCCACATCAGTCGCCAAATCATTTGAAATCAGTCATTTTTCTTAGGAATTTACAACGTTTTGCAGGTTATTTTTGAAAGGCTAAAAAAATATTTTTAGAGATTCTATTTTTCAAGAATATAAGTTTTGTAAACACCACATACAATCATTAAATATTAAATGAAATATATTGAGGAGATATTCCCAACGAGTTAAACAGTTAGCGAAATGGACCTAGTATGAGGAAGTTATAGGCCAAATAGTGCAAGGTAATTTTTACATGCCAATTTATTCCATGAGCCATAAATTCTTGCTCAGAAGTTATTTTTGGGTGCAGGAATAGTCAATAGAAATATCATGAACTATAGAAGACATATATGGAGTCAGATTCAGAATTTGGGTGCTTAAAAGTGCACATGAGAAGGTAGAAGACACTTGTAGCAATCAATGCAAAAAGAATAAATTGACCCAAAACTTCAACAAGATGCAACCAACATCCCCGAGCCCAGATGAGGGTGAAACTTGGTCAGATTTATCAAAATTAAAGAATGAAGAAACTCAATTGAAATCCTGTCAAAATACCAAAGGAGTTAGTATAGGGATCCAAGAACAAGGATGAAATTACACCTAGTTAAAAAATGTATAAAAGAGCAAATGGGTAATTTTCAAATAGCTATAACTTGTTAATCGAAACTCAAAATTGAGAAAGAGTATATTCATTGGAAAGGTATTGAATAGAGGAATACATGGATGAATCCATAAATTTGGATTGAGCAGTATAATTCAAAAGAAAACAAAAATTATATTTATGGTGCATTTAAAAGGAAAAAAGGTGCATAATTTTATAGAGTTATTAAATTATCGTGGTCTAAAAAATCCTATTGCATGCACATTTTGCATATTTTGAGGGAAAATAAATCTGAACAAGATTAAAAAAGAGAAAAAAGGCATGGAATATACTCATAGAACTTAAAAACATGAATATGAAGTTAGGGGATTGTATGTGAGCATTGGTAATGCAGGGATTGAATCAAATGTGCACGGAGAAGGAAAAGAAGAAAGCATGAATTTGGTGGAGACTATAAAGATTATAGTAAGAGATGTTCATAGTTATAAATCTGATAATGAGAGGCTTATGAAAGATAAGGATCAACATGATGGTTTCAATTTCAATCTATTATAGAGCTTGGACATAATAGGTAAGAAAATGGATAAGGAGACAGAATCAAGCCAGTAAACAAGACATAGATCTCATGCCAAAAGGGAAGAATCTAGAAGTGTTGGTAAACATCATCATCACTCACCAAGTCATTCAGTGATAAGAGAACACAATATTCCAAGCTTATATCCTATCAAAATTCATAAGACGAGGTTTGGGACAAATGAACTACAAGGAGAAATGAATAAGACCAAGTCTCCGACATTTTATGGTGAGCACAAGAAAGATGAGGATGTATAGACTTGGTTATTGGAGATGAGGAAATATTTTTAGATGCATAATTATTCCTCACAAGCATAAGGAAGAATTACAATTTACCAGCTAAAAGTAAATGAAACAATACGGTGTGGCCAACTTGTGCAAGTACAACACGTTGATGAGAAGAAACACGCTTGCAGGCAATTCAAGAAGTACTTTCAGAAGAAATACTTGACCAAGAGTTATTATGATAGGAAGATGAAGGAGATCTTTGAACTGAAGCTTGGGACTATGAACATAGATGAATATGAAAGGATATTCTTAGATATTCTAATGTATGTCAACTTCATCAAGGATGAACAGGTCAAAATTCAAAGGTTCCTGAGTGGGCTGCCATCAATATTCAGTGACAAGATACAATATGATGACCCCAAGACATTGGATGAATCAATAAGGAGATCCAAGTTCCTCTATGATCAACATAGAGTAATACCAACTTTCCAAAAGGATTGGTAACATAAAAATAAAGGTAATATGGAGTTGAGGAAAAAGGGGAACTAGCCACCATTATTTAGAAATAATTCTTAGGGAAAACCAGCTCCAAATGAGCCCAAAACGTTTTTTTGGGGGGGGAGAAGACCAAATCAAAAACCTATTAAATGTTGGGGTTGTGAGGGAGATATCATGTACACATGTTTCCCCCAAAGAGGTGAGAAAGTGAGGACTAGTCACAATGTACATTAGGATGATACAATTGAGGAGAAGTGTAGAATCATGCCAAGGATCTATGAAGCTCTAGACAACAAACAAGATGAATTTCAATCTCACATGATTGAAGTGGAAGGTAAGATCAATGATCAACATATTGTTGTTTTAATTGATTCAGAAGCTAGCCATAGTTATATAGATCCTAATTTGGTGGAAAGATTTCATTTTCCA
>ML819976.1:155325-202514 GCA_009831015.1 Picea engelmannii | reverse complement strand
AAGGTCAAAGAAGTCATAAGTACTTGCAAAGAAGGAGGATTATTTAAATAATAAAGTGAAGTGACAAAATCAAGAAGGATTATTTAAATATTAAAGTGAAGTGACAAAATCAAGGAAGATTATTTAAATAATAAAGTAAATGGAGAACATTCTAATTATGGAAAGTGGTTAACCCTAAAAAGAGGAAAATTGTTTAAGTGGTCAAGTGGCTATTGGATATATGGACAAGTGGAAAATTGGGCAAAGTTGAACATAAGTGACTATGTGGACAAAGTGGCTATGTGGGCAAAGTGACCTAGAATATGCTTCTAAGTTACTTGGAGAGTATAAATAAGAGGCAAGGGTCTCTTGTGTAGTGTATATCTTGAGCATGTATTGAAGATCTGTTCTGAGAGAGAGGAGATATGGAGGATCTCATGGACGCATTAAAGTTTTGGTAAGTCTGGGATCATTACGGAAAAAATCTCAGAAGTTTAGAAACCCTAGTTTATGAGGTATACACGGGCTGCAGTGAGTCAGGACTCATACATACACGGGCTGCAGTGAGTCAGGACTCGTACATACGTGGGATGAATAAGGAAATAGCATGTACAGTGGATGAAGTCATGAAGACTTGTGTTTGATTTGGTGCTAGGCTCTTGAAGACTGAAGCAGGTTTCAGATATCCATTCTATGGGCTCAGATCTTCCATAGAAACTCTGGTATGGTGACATTGTTGTCTTGATGGATACTCTTGATTTTTGTGTGGTGAATGCTTAAGGCATTCTTGGTATGGCTATTGTGATTTGGTTTGTGTTGGTTGATGGAGTGAGTAAAACTCTATGATTCAATACTGATATGATTTCTATAGTATGTTGATTTCTTATACATGATTGAGTAGAATTCATATTGTATGATTGAGGAGCATGAGTAAGTTTTTGGAGAGCTTGGATGTGTTGTGATTGGTTATGGGTCAGATTGGACACTAAGAGACATAAGAGAATGTGATTGAAGGTTATAGAGGATCTGAGTTCATCTTGAATATAAAACCCTAAGTAACTCATAAGTGATACGCATGTTGTAGTACAGACTGGTCGCATACATATGCAAGCTACACTACTGGTAGGGAACATGTTGCACTATCGATAGGCCGCATACCTATTGAGGATTGTTGCCTCATCTCAGTTGGTGATGAGGGTGTAAGCTAAGTCTTGCATTATAGATATGGTTCTCTTGTAGAGTTGTACTCTATTCAGTTGTTGTTTATAACCCAAGGATTGTAGTCTGTAATAAAAAAGAGAATTGTACATACATTTTGTGTTCTTTGTGTTCCTTGTGGTGATGATTTATTGATGATATATGTTGTTGATGCATGCTCACACTTAACTGGTTATAAATCAAAACAATAAGTAATGAGTAAATGGTGATTGCTAACTAAGGAGTTTTGTAAAGGGGATGTTTTGAAAAAATCCCTACATGGTTCACCCCCCCTCTCAGTGTAGTCAGTGTGTCCAACGATATAAAGATCAGGTCAAAAATTTTGGGTTTGGAGATAAATGATAATGTCTTCATACCATATGTCGTTAGAACTTATCAGAAATAGATATTCATCAGGAAAATAATCTTCTTCCACAGTTTATGTTTCAATAGAGGGAAGGTCACATATCATTTCGGAAAAAACCAAAGACTTCTTTGACTTGGCACATTCAAACTCCAAATAAAAATCTTGGAGAATAACTATCCATTTACAGAATTTCCCCCCAACAATTTTCAAGTAAGGATGTGTTGCATGGGGTTGCAATCGGAAATGACTGTGGTTTTGCATAATAAGATGTAGTGATGAAAATGTTGAACACCTTGAACAACTGCCAAGGCCATTTTCTCCACATGTAAATATTTTTTTTTTGGTGGTCGTGAGACTCTAACTCAAACAGTATATAACATGTTCATCATGCGAATCATCCTCTTGGACTAGAACCATAACAATGGTAGAGTCCGAAGAAACTAAGTACATGAAATGATCTTGGCTATAATCGGGTGGAAATAAAAGTGGTGTATGGGTCAAGGGCGAGTTTCAAAGCTTCAAAAGATTTTTTGGTAGTGTCGTCCCATACAGAATCATAACCCCTTTTAAGAAGTCGAGTAAATTCTTTCGTTAATTCAATATAGTTGGGAATTAATCACGTAAAAAAATTTCCTTCCCTTGCAAACTTTGGATTTGGCGTAGTGTGGAAGGAGGAGGTAAATTGAGGATAGCCTCAACCTATATAGGGTCTATTCTAATCCCATGTGTAGACATGATAAAACCAAGAAGTTGTCCAAACTCCACACAAAAAACACATTTATGTGGATTCAATCGTATGCGATAATAACGATAGTGTAGGAAAATGGCTCGTAGATGTGTCGGGTGATCTTGACGACACATAGAATGTGTTGGTAGATCATGCACATAAGATTGTACAATGTTCTTAATGAGATGAAAAGCATAAGACATAGCACATTGAAAACTCACACCAAATTTTTTGAGACCAAAAGGTAGTTTCCGGTATGCAAAGGTTCCCCAAGGGAAAATAAAAGAATCCTTATGTTGATCCGCAGGTAAAATATTGATTTGATTATAACCAGAGAAACCATCCATCAAGGAGAAAATTTCAGTCCCGGCACAGTCATCAAAAATATGGTCAATGAAAGGGGTTTCATAATTGTCTTTGGGACATGATTTGTTGACATCCCTATAATCTACACAAACATGGATCATGCCTTGTTTCTTTGTAACCAGAACAATATTGGACACCCAATCAGTTAAAGCCACTGGGTATACAAAACCGGCTTTAAGAAGTTTTTCAACTTTGAGCTTAATAGAAGTAGATTTGTGTGGGTGTACGGGGCGAAGTATCTATTGAATGGGTTTAGAATACGGGTAAGTATTAATCTCATGTACAATAATAGCTGGATAAATGTCGATAATTTCTTCGTAACTCCAAGAAAAAATGTCACAGAATTCTTGGAAAAGAGATTTGTAAGTATGGACCTCATTAGCATAACATGAGGCATCGATGTGAACATTTTCCATGAATCTAGGTTTAATCGAGATGTCAAGAGGTATGGTAGGTGAAATATTGCATAATTTCCCTTCATAAAAAATATCATGTGTTGGTTTAGGAACAAAGGAAATAATAACAATGGTAGACATAGTCGAAATCCATTGATAACTCTCCGTGGTCTCGGGTTCCAGGAAAATAATAGAATGATGATTCCCATCATCCCATGGAGTATCTTCCATAGACATAACTGTCATATTCATCTCATCAGTGAAAAATATCATGTAAAAAGGATCAAGAGACATATCACAGAGAGAGTGAGGAGAATGAGTTGACGATTGAATAGCTTGATAAGCCAATTCTACCAGACGTAAATCCATTCGGTCATCATAACGAAGACAATCATCAAAGTTAGGTACTATCCACGAGTCATAAGAATCAGGAGTTTCACTAATAGATCTCAATATCATGTTAATCGAGGCAACAAAAGGAGGAGGAATATCGGGTGGTGGAATAGGAAATGTACCCATTAATGATGAATCTTTTAAAATACCCACACCAACATTCTCACAACCAGGAGGTGTTTTAGAAATGAAATGTACGTTTCTAGTACGTGAATTAGAATTAAAGAAGTCCAGTTGATCGACATTAATGAAATTTCCTTGGTGCAGGAAACATAACAAACAGAAAAGAGTAAAAACAACTGCTCACATAGAATCAATCCAACTACATCCAAGTAGAAGGTTGTAATTGAGAGGTGCATCAAAGACCTCAACCTCAAAATTAACCTCTTTTCCTTATAACGTAATAGACAACGAAGGAAGAACACCATAAGGTTTAAACCCTGTACCATTAAAAGCCTTGAGAGTATTGTGTGACTCGGTAAGGTCAGGAGAGCCAATGGCTTTCCAGCAGGTAACGTACATGCCACAAGTCGAGGCTCCTTCGTCAATAATGGTTCGACAAATATTATTATTTTCCACAACAACTTGTATTTGAAATGCTAATTGAGGAGGAAGCCTTGGAATATGATCTTCTAAGTCAAATATTATCAAATTTGTATCAGTAGGATCAATTCCACCAATATCCTTTAATGACGCCTTTCGTTGAGTAGGAAAACTTTGAAGGAATTCGAGAGCTAACATTACAGAGGGTGCTTGCGCAAGGTCTTCTACAATACTGTAGTTTTGGGTAGCACGTCCATGAGGATTAAACGACGAATTTTGAACAACACCCTTAGGGGGAGGAAAAAGAATTGTATCTAGACCCAGTCGTTCGAGATGAAGAGGATCATTTGGAGGTGAAGTTGGTGGAGGAAGTTGAACCAACTAAGGTGGAGAATCATCAACTTTCTCTTTCGAAGGAGAATAATCTTTGGCTCGAGTAGCGACTGCAACTTAGTTCTTTTTGGAGTCACTAGTAAACATAATTAAATAAGACGTGGTAGAGGGAAAAGGTTGGTCATGAATGACAAATTCAGCCTGTTGTTGAGAAGGAAATGGTTGTGACCAAACAACGAGTGTAGGAGGTGTCCCAGTCCCTTGCAGGAACTTAGTAACCTCAGCACATCGTGGACAATATTTTGTATAATGATCCTCACCACAGATAAGGTAAGGATAATGAGGTTTGATTTTGTCTTTGTCATCAGCAAGCTGAGTCTTGGGTTTATCAGATTGTTGACTATTATTTTTTCCCTCTTTATTCTTACCCTTCCCTTTATTTTTATTTTTATTCTTATTGGTAGGTGTAGATTAAACCGAATCAACTTCATAAGTTTTACCAGGAGAAGGAGTTGGAGGAGGATTATTTTGTATATTAGGAGTAGTAGACTTGGGATTGGGATGACTGGCTTTTTTAGACTGAGTCTCGGCATGAAAAGTGCCAATCATGCCATCAACAACATGAGAATATATTGTAGGTGTTGGGGTTGGATTCGTATATAGACGAGGAACATCATGGATCAAGTCATATAGTGTGTCTGTTTATGAGTAAACGAGATCCAAATATTGAGCACGACTAATCGCCTTCTCTTCAGTGTTGAAACCACCCATGGCAACATCACGGGCTATAGGACTAATGAGTGACTTGGTAAAACACTCAACCAATAGTTGATCAGGAAGGGGAACTTTGATTAAGCGTCTTCTCATCCTCCACTCATGAATATAATCGGAAATGTGAGTAGAAGAGTATTGTTTAAATGAACTCAAAATTTTGGTTCCTATCTCATATCGTATTGGCAATTGGTAATGCATTAAGAAAGCCATAGCTAAGGTATTGAAGTCATTGAAGAATCCTTGTGGTAATTCAATATACCATTTGGTTTCTGAACCCGTAAGAGTTTGTTGGAAAATATGTAATCTTATAGAGTCATCCATCAAGGAGTTATATGAACATCAAAGATGGAATGTCATGATGTGATTATTTGGGTCTTCTCCTGATCGACCGTCAAACTCAGGAATGTCTGAGGGAAATTTGGCACGTATGATAGGCCAATAAGGAGAATGAAAAATAGGATCATTCAAAATAATAGATAAATCTGGTAAATCCAAAGTAGCAAGAAACAACAATTGTCTGTTCACTTGAGGAAACTGGTAGTTTTGAGGAGGTAGTACCATAGGTATACCAGTAGGACCATAAGAAGTCTATATATAGTTAGAGAGTCCTAAAAAATTTGGTGGTGGAGGATTTTGATTTGAATAGCCAACATGATTTGGTTTATTAGGTAATATTCCTTGGAAAGGAGCATTAAATTGAAAATTTTGACCCCAGGTAGGATTCATAGAAGTTGGATATGGTTTCCCGAGATTAGGGGGTAAAAAAGAATTAACTTGAGGAGGTTTCCCCCTAGGTGGTTGTTGATTTCCTTGGAAAGGAAAATTCCAGGGTTGAGATTGTAATCCAGGGATATTGTGTCCATATACTAGGTTATGGCCTCCTAATTGACGTTTCCCCCCAGCTTGAGGTTGACCTCCAACAACAATTTGAAAAACAGAAGAGAAAAAATTACTTGTGCCTCCAATTTGATTGGAGCTAATAGGGACAAGATGATTATATCCTCTAGGTGAAGGTGGAGGAGGAATGTTAGGCCCCCCAGAGAGAACCTGGGTACGTGTAGGCACAAAACTTCTAGCAGCATTGTACCCAGGAGGAACAAAAAGATTAGACCCTCTAGATGGATTTTGGGCAAGATTAGCAATGGAAGTATTCAAAGCATGATACCCAGGAGGAAGTGGAATATTTAATATAAGAAAAAATGGAGTTCCAATAGGATCTTGAGTGATTACCGCACTTTCGGTAGAAACAAGTGTAGCTTGCGAGACCATAATAGAGTTAGCGAGATGGAGAGGAAGAATTGTGTGAGAACCAACCAACAATTGGTCTAAAACTGTGACAACATTACTGGTCATGCCAGTAAAATGATCTAAAGGTACTATATAATAAGTGGAAGTCACATGTGTATGTGATTCCATAGGTTGATTAGGATTTGTTCTTAGTTTATCAAAAATATCATTTCCCGAAGAGGTCCTCCAAAAAGAATGGGCAGAGACGGAGCTAGGATTAAAAAATCCAGCAGTATGAACTGGAGTTATAAACAATTCACTCTCAAAAAGTGGATCATCTACACCAGAATCTATGTGAGGTCTAGTAGGTATTCCAGTATAATCTTCAACAACAACGTCTCCCGATGAATTTAGCCAGAGCAAAAGTGGATCTCATACAACAATCAATAACGGATTTATGGGAATTATTGGTTCCTCCAATGGAATAGAAATTCCAATATCATAGGCTATGTCATTATTGATTGCCCCTTCAAGAGAACCCTTTGGTGAGTTAGGAATCAAAGGAGCATATTCTTCTGAATCTTCCAGAGGTAACCCTTGTATCCTACGTGAACGACAAGGGATGATGTTGGTCGCACCAAATAAAGAATGAAATAAATCTATGGCCAACTAGAGAAACAAACAACACTCACTAATACAATCTAGATATCAAACATGCAAACAAACCTTCTTATTTCGAATTCACTAGATGGTGATGAAATCCAACGTTGCGAAATCGAGAAAAGAAGGGGTTGTGATCAATCGGGTGGAAACATTACGTTGACAACTTTCTTAATAGAATTACACCCTAGTGCAAGCTCCCACACATAATCATGGGTATACCCTCCAAGGAGCTCGAGTGAGTTTGGCCAACGATGATTCCAAGTACCATGAATACTTTCCCCTCCAAATTCACCTGGTTTAAAGACTCTAAATAGATAGGTCACTAAGGTTACCAATTACGAGAATGATGCTTGGGGAAACAGTCGACATTCCGATCCACGTGCAAAGGAAAGGTCTCTAAGCCCGAAATCAACTCGAGAAGGTCCCCACATGATTTTCTTCTCATGTGACCCCCAATAATACATGAAATCTCTACACTAAGACCAACAAAGCAGGGTGAGTAACTCTTTCGGTCCTAATGTGACCTCATGATTGACCCTTGTATTAGAAGGGCTTCCCAGGACAAAATGTAGCAAGTGGATTTGAACTCTCCCTATCACAAGATATTATTGGGTTTTTTAATTTTTTGGAGAGTGTGAATTACAACCTATTCCAAAGCACTATCCTATATAATGTTGGTGTAGAAAATTTATAGAAAATAAAAGTTTCTAATAGATTTTAAAATTGCATTGTATTTTAAAGGTTCTTGCTTACTCAAAAGGGAAACAAAAATGAAATTGATGATGTATTTGACCTTGACCCAATAAAATGAAAGAAGAGATGATATGAAATCATTTAATTCGATGAACTCTAATTACATTAGGGAGAAGGTTTATCTTTCCAGAATACAAAAGTTACGAAACACAATTTCTCAATTTTTGAATGAAAAAGATTTCAAATAATAAAAAACTACTAAATTTTCCAATTTTTCTCTTTTTGCAAATATTTGAATGTAACAATTTTCTTGCAAAGACCACTAAAAACAATAATAACTTCATCTCTTTCTTCCTGAAATCAGATCAAATATGTAATGAAGAAAATAAAGCATGCTCCAAGAAAACTAGCACATTCTCAACACTATTCCCAAATCAAACTCACAATGTAAGAAAAAATGAAATAACAAGAAAACCTTTTTTCAAATACAATTTTTTTTTGTCTCTTAATCAATTAACAATACAAAAAGTAAAAACAATCCAAAAATAAAAAGAAATCAAGGACCCCTTATCAAACAAGCACTTGGGACCAAAATCTCGAGATTTTACCCTTGTGACAAGAAATCAAAAGAAAAACTTGCAAAGCTTTTAAAGAAGACTTTCAATTTCCGAAAATCAATCAAATGTAGGATTAAAAGTTGTAAATCATTCATTCAATAGTGTCAAAAGTTCATCCCAAGCACTCAAGGTAAAACTGGGTAGAAAAAATAAAAATGGTTATCATCCAACAATTCCTACAGGAATCACCGCAGGCTGTCTATAGGGTATAGTGAGACGTCGTTGCACTAGTCTGCACCAGTAGAGTGCGGAGACATAGAATCCTCAGAGGTTGAGAATAGGACACAATGCGAAGATCTCTAAAAATAAATAAAAATGGGAAGAAAGACAAAATTTCTCACTTAACCTTCAGACCCAGGGAATCAAGATGGATCACCCACAGACTCAGAGAATGAAATTAACCAAAAGAAGGCAAGCTAAAAGAAAATAAGAGGCAAAAAACCAAAAATGTTTGTATCCCCAGTATGGTCTCCAATTTTTTTATTGGACTAATAGGTAAGTGTGGACACAAACTAATCTCCCTAACTTCCATAGGAAACTAGAACAAAACAAGACAAAATACAAACTTCTCCTTAGACTTCATTGTCATATAAACTAGTTTAGAGAGGTACAAGTGACATACCTTTTAAATGACACTTGATCCTCGCTAATGTCATCCTTGTAGCTCCTTATTTGAATTTTTGGGATGTTGAACCTATTTAAGAAGCATAAACTAACAAAGACAGAGAACGAAAAAATATATATATTCCAATGAATTCTATGTATAAGATCAAGGAGTTATACAATAAAATTTAAGACACCTTTATAGGGAATAAATGTATTGTTTCATTATATTAAATGAAAAGTGGAGAATACAACCCATGCATTGATGTTGCAAGGTCCCTTTCAATGTCTCTTTTCTCCAACACACACACCTTTTCTCCAATACCTTTGATGAAGAAGATCCACAATATGACTTAGAGAACTAAAGCAAAGCTTTCACGTATAATTTGTAGTAGAGTTCTTCATGCATATGCAAGCCCTTGAAAACCTTAGCCTTTTCCATAAGAGATCCCTCTTTATATAGGGTGGAATAAGGAAGGATGAGGATATTAGGATGATCCCACTACATCATAGAAGTGAGTAAGATCCAAACCGATCGGAGGCCACCTCATCTTATAGAAGATCCCCTTCTAGAACATTCGTGAATTTTGACTTTTCATTTGCTTAAGCATTGTCGCACCCTATGCATAGGAATCCTGCGAGGACGTCATAGTCCAGTTTTAGTGCATAGTGCAACAATCAAGCATCATCACACTCCATTCATATAGCAGGGTGCGACGAACTTCCTTGTTATATTTTTTGGAAGAGGAAAAGCAAGCCACTTTTCTCATGTAGAAAGTCTCTTTTAATATTTTCAGGGAACATGACAATGAATTAAGCACATGTTGTCAGTTGATCAATGAGGTGACCAAAATAATGTGTAACACTCGATAATGAAAGTTAAACACTTCATAATGCAATATTGTCGATTATATGTAGTGGAGGAAGTCAATGAAGGGAAAGGACCCTCTATAGATCAATATCTAGCTTTTTCGTGATTTGAGGATGTTTTTTCTGAAAGAGTTGCGAGGGTTTCCTCTTGAGAGGGAGATTGATTTTACCATCGAGATAGAACATGGTGTGAAGTCAATTTCCAATACACTGTATAGGATGACGGCTCCATAAATTTGTGAGTTGCAGATGAAGTTGAAGGAACTACTTGAGTTAGGGCTAATAAGGCCCAATGTCTCACCTTGGGGTGCACTAGTAATTTTTTTCAAGAAGAAGGATGGTTCCTTATGACTGTGTATTGATTATAGGGACTTGAACCATGCTACAATGAATAATAGGTACCTAATTCCATATATATATGATATCTTTGATCAGATGAAAGAAGCAACAATTTTCTCAAAAGTTGATCTCCAATCAGGGTATCACCAGTTAAGAATTAGGTAAGGTGATATTCCTAAAACTTCCTTTCGAACTTGGTTTGGACATTACAAGTTAATTGTAGTTCCTTTTGGTTTGACCAATGCACTAATAATATTCATGAGCCTCATGAATGGTGTATTCCTAAAGTAATTAGACCACTTTGTATAGGTGTTTCTTGATTATATCCTCATCCATTCCAAGAACAAAAGAGAACATGAGGAACACTTGTGAGTGGTGTTGTCATGCCTTAGAAAGAACAAGTTGTATGAAAAATTGTCAAATTTCTCTTTCTTATAGAAAGAGATTCATTATCTAGGTCATATCATTTCAGGAGAAGGAACTTCTATGGACCCGAAAAAGGTGAAGGCCATAATCGATTGGCCAGTGCCAAGGAATGCTCATGAGGTGAGAAGTGTTATGGGGCTAGTTGGTTATTATAGAAGGTTTGTGGAAGGTTTCTTGAAGATAGTGAAAACCATAACCACCTTACAGTGTAAGGGATTTAGGTATGAGTGGAAAAATGAATGTGACATTGCACTCATCGAGCTTAAGAGGTTACTAACCAATGCGCAAATTCTACGAGTTCCATATATGGAGAAATAATTCACAGTCTGTATGGATTCCTCTAATCAAGGATTGGGGGTCGAGCTAATGTAGGATGGGGGAGTGATAGCATAGGTGCGAGAAAGTTGAAGCAACATGAGGAGCTTTACGCTACTCATGATTTAGAGTTGGCAACTGTAATGCTAGCTTTGAATCTTTGGAGGCATTATCTAGTGGGGAAAATATTTGAGCTCAAACAAACCATGAAATCTTAAAGCATCTCCACTCAAAGGGATCTCAATGCTTGGCAGAGGTGATGGAGATATTTTATGAGTGAGAATGATTTTGGAATTTCATACATCAAGGGAAAGGAGAATGTGGTTGGAGATGCTCTGAGAAGAAGGCCACACATCTTCTCTTTGGTTCCCTTAAAGGTTAATTTGAGGGATATGTTAAGTTTTAAGCTATTATTAGGTTTCTTTTAAATTTACTAGATAACCATAGCATAGATAGGATCACCGAGAGAAAAAAATCATAAGATATACACCATTTATCTTGGGAAACCCTCATGGGGGATAAAACCCAACAAAAACTTCCTTTATATAGATAGCCAATACAATGGCAAGACAATAAACCAAAACACTAGAGAACATCCAACATTGAGAAATGATCCTCTCTCTTCCTTCTTCTCCCAACTACAACTACCAAACTTGTGCTCTGGATAAGTGAATGAGTGAGTGAGATAATGACATGCTAGCTTCCTTTATTTATACAAACTAGTAGGTGATGGAAAGGTGTCTCTTCACTTGGCAAGGGTGACTTGTATTCTTAGTGGTTAAAACCACTTTAATTAGCCTACGAGCCAACTTCTCAATTTGCATATTATATTTAGGGTTTGACCAATCCAAAAAAAGGGATTTAGTCATTTACAATGCACAACATGATCAATCCACAAAAGGGGAATGATCTAATGAATAATAACTCAATAATAAATAAAATACTCTTTGCAATTACAATATTTCAACACTCCCCCTTCACAAGAAAGGTATTATACAACTTCATCGGGAGAGAGAGAGAGGGAAGAAACATCAACAACATCTGGAAGACTAATTGTCATATCTATAAATCATCGGAATATTTTCTCATCATCAATATCATCATCCATAGCAGGGAGATGCAATGACATCATCATCATCTGCATCAACATGGATTAGTATAACACTACTGCATCATCATCATCAATAATAGCACAAGGTTGATACAACATCAACAACAACATCATCACAACATGAAGGCTGGAGCATCATCAACATCAGCACTAGGCTAGAAATATTCATAATGAAGATGGAATCTCAACAAAATCAGCACGAAGCTGGAAATCATCATCCTGAAGTTGGCATCTCAACAACATCAGCACGAATATAGAAATATTCAACATGATGCTGGAATCACAACAACAACAACACAAAGTTGGAAATATTCAGCACAAGGCTGGAATCAACACTACTCCCCCTTTCGAGGGAGGTTGTTTCAAACTACACCAAGCTTATCTCGAAAGTGCTCAAACTTTACACGAGATAGAGGCTTGGTCAACACATCTGCAACCTATTCATATGTGATAACATACTAGAGATTTACGGATCATCTATGAACCATATCATAGATGTAATGATATCGTATTTCTATGTGTTTTTACGTGTCATGGAACACAATGTTCTCTTTCATCTTTATACAACTCTGGTTATCACATAGAATCACGATTGCTTCCATCTCCAGATCAAATAGATATGTCAACAACTTCTGAATCCATATGGCTTCACAACTGGTGGAACATGCAAAAATTTATTCTTCTTCTGTCATGTTAAGAGAAATACTTGATTTCTTCCTACTCTGCCATGAGATCATGGTTGACCCCATACTGAAACAACATCCTGAAGTGATCTTTCTGTCAGAGACACTTCTAGCCGAATTTGAATCGATATAACCACTCAGTCTGAAGTCATGATCTCCATTATAACTGAGACCAAACTTTAATGTACCCTTAAGGTACCTCATCACATGTTTTGTAGAAACCAGGCGAACACATCTGGGCTCTACCAGAAATTGACTCAGGTTGTTCAAAACAAAACATATATTTGGCCTGGTGTTCATCAGATACATCAACGATCCAATGATTTGTCTATACATCTTAACATCAATCAATTATGATGAAGTGTCAACCAGGAGCTTCAACTTTGTTTCCATGGGTGTATTCATGGATTTTCACTCCAACATATCTAACCTCTTCAGTATTTCAATTGTATACTTCCCTTGGTTAAGGAAGATCTTCTCTGGGCTCTGCCAAACCTCAATACCTAAGAAATAGTGCATTAGGCCAAGGTATTTCATCTCAAATTCTGCAGCGAGCTTCTTCTTACAATCAATGATGATCTTTTCTTCTCCAGTTGGAAATAAGTCTTCCACATACAAAAACAATATAACAGGCTCATTATTCATAACCTTGAAGTAAAGGTTAGAATCTTCTTTACTCTTGGTAAATCCCAAGCTCATCATAAAACTGTCAATTCTTCCATACCAAGCTCTAGGAGCTTGTTTTAGTATGTACATGGTCTTATTCAATCTACATACATGAGTCTTTATGTATTATACTTCAAATCCTTGAGTTTGTTCTATATACACTTCTTCTTGAATGACACCATTTAAGAAAAAAACGTTCACGTCCATCTGGTGTAACTTCCACTTCATCTTAGTTGCAAGGGCTATGATGGTTCTGATTGAAGTGTATCTAGCTACAGGAGAAAATGTCTCCTCATATTCAATTCCTTCCTTTTGAATAGTCAATTCCTTCCTTTTGACAAAATCCACGAGCAACAAACATTTCTTTATATTTCTCAATACTTCCATCAAAAACATGTTTTATCTTGTATATCCATTTGGAAGATACCACATCCTTACTCTTCGGTTTGGGAACTATTTCCCATAAATCATTCTTTATAATGGATCGGTATTATTTTGTCATGGCATATTCCCATTATTTCTTATAAATGGATTCTTCAAAGCAAGTAGGCTCCTTATCTAAGAGATCACACATCAAAGCCATATAATTTGAGAATGGCTTGGTTTTCTTGACGTGTCTCATGGTTCCTTCGGGGGCACCATACTTTTCTCCATCTTGAATAAGTTCCCTTGCTTAGGCTGGTTGTCTCTTGTGGGAGATCATCATCTGGGTAGGTTCTTGAGATTCTATTATGTCATAATCTTCTAGACTCTCCTTATCAGGGGAATTTATGACTTCCCTCGCTGGTTTTGCAACTCTGGGAGCCATAGGTTCTTCTTCATATACTTCTTCAAGATGGAATCTTATTTATTTATTGAGTGTTGCATCTTCATCAAACGTTAAATATATGTTGATATCAATATGATGGTAACCCGGTATGTATATTTTGAAGGCCTTGGAGACCTCACAGTATCCAACAAATATTCCCTTCTTTCCTGAAGGGTCCAGCTTACTTCTAGCTTCTTTCGAAGGAACATCTCTTTGTGGGTATTGAACCCAACTGCACTATGGGACAATTTGTTCTGTACATACACTATTGTTCTTGCTACTTCTACCCATAAGTGCATTGGAAGATCTTGATCATGGATCATAGTATTCACTTCTTCCATTATAGTTTTATTCTTTCTTTCTACTACACCATTTTGTTGAGTATTGTAGGGAGTGGTGAGCTCCCTCTTGATCCTTTCATATTTAAAAAAATTTACGAACTCTTTTGAGGTGTATTCTCCTCCATTATCTTACCTAAGTGTCTTGATCTTTCTTTCAGAGAGATTCTCTATCAAGGCTTTGAATTCCTTGAATTTACCAAACACTTCATCTTTTGATTTCAAAAAGAAAACCCAGGTTTTGCAAGAATAGTCATCAATAAACGATATATATTATACATACCCACTGATGGAGGTTGATGGAATTGGGCCACATACATCTGAGTGAATGATCTCTAGGACTCCTTCTGCTTTATTGTCTCTCTTCGGGAAAGGGTTCTTGATGTTATTTCTGTGTGCACATCTGTTGCACACACCTTCATGGTCAACCTTGAATTCTGGTAGACATGTGACTGCCTTGCTTACATATGGTAATGCCTTGTAGTTAATGTGAGCTAGTCTTCTATGCCAAAGTTAACATGGATTCTAAATGGAATGAGTCAAGGCTGCTTATGAGTGACCTTTTAGCTTATACAAGCCACCTTCTTCTTTTCCAATAACAATTGCTTCTTCCATGGTTTTTCCTTTGGGCCACATAAGAACTTCTCCATCTATGAAAGAAACTATGAATCCTTTCTTATCTAAAGTTGAGACAGAAAGTAAGTTCTTTGTCAAACCTGGTACATATAGTACATCCTTAATCTTGGAGTTCATGAATCAAGTTTTTTATTTGATTCTCTTACTCCTTTGATATGGTATTGATAATCGTCTCCAAGTGTAACGTTCTAGGGAAATTTATTTTTCGTAAGGCAAGAGAGAATGGCTCTTTGACCTGTCATGTGATTGGAATCACCACTGTCTATGAGCCAAGTGTCCTTGCCAAGTGACATTGATCCTGAGAGGGAAAATATTAATACATAGTCTTTAATGTGTTATGTTATCATCTTTGTGGGTGGCTCTTCATATTCAACTGTAAGGGCATGGTTCCTCTTGTTTATATTCTTGTATTATTCTCTTCTAGCCGGACAATTCTTAGCAATATGTCCCATCTTGTCACAATGGTAACATTGGTAGGATGAGAAATATTTTTCTCTTCTTCGATCTTTCTGAAACTTCTGGAATCTCCTTGGAGGGTGAGATTCTCTATGTATGAATTTGTTTGGGGGGTGATACTTCTTATGTTGATGAGTTTCTTTTTAGAAGTAAGACCTCGTCCTTCCTCCTTTAGTATGAGTAGCTAGGGCTTGATATTCATCTCTTGATAGTATTTCTTCTCTATTAGCTACTCTTGCTTCTTCTTGAACCCATTCTTCCCAAAGACTATCAAAGTGTAGTTTCTCCTTTCCAGCACAAATAGTTTGGATGAATGCATCCCAAGGTCTTGTGAGACCATTAAGGGTTATCATTATGAGTTCATTTTCATCTAGAGTATCACCAATTTCTTCTATTTGTTCCATGAATTTTGATATTCTAGAGAAATACTCTTAAATTGTTTTGCCTTTCTACATCCTTGTATTTTTGAGTTGAGTTCTTATATTCATTTTTCGGTTGATTTTCTTTCCTTCATACATCCTGGTTAAGGAATCAAACAATTTATTTGGAGTATTATTTGAAGCCACTTGAGAAATAAAGTGATATTTAATGGAATCTGCAATGATTCTTTTGGCCCTAACTGTGTCTTTTTGGTGTTTTTCTTTAGCTACAACATCGATAGGTTTTGGTACATCTTATTTAATGAATCTTTCTAGATCATTCTCTTCAAGAATGACTGCAATCCTATACTTCCGGGAACATAATTTTTCCACACATTCTAGCTTTTCAACAAGCTTAGTGCTTGCAAACATCATTACTTGGAGCTAGGAAAATGACCAAAAATTGAAAATGCTCATAATTTCATTTTGAACTTACCGGGAGGTGTGCTTGGTTGAGGCGAGTAGCCTAGTGCGGTTAGATTTCGGAAAATCCAAATTTTTCCCCTTCAAAATTGACCAACGGAATTATGTACTAGTACTTCTGGTACTGGTTCTGGTTTCCTAGTTTTCTAGTACATCTGGTTTTCTAGTACTTCTAGTTTTTTGATTTTCTAGTACCAGTGAAAACTAGGGTTTCACTTTTTGGGAGTTCTATCCACTGAAAAAGTGCATTGAGGCTTCCAAAGAGTTTTTTAGGCTAGGGCGCACTTCCTTGATGAGTTTTAGGATGACATTCCTCTTCAATAGAAAACCCTAATTTTCTTGTATGACAACAGTGACATTTTTTCTTATCTAGTGAAAGATTATCTCTCCAGCTTAACTATGATACCATGTTAAGGTTTAAGCTATTATTAGGTTTCTTTTCAATTTACTAGATAACCATAGCATAGATAGGATCGCTAAGAGAAACACAATCAAAAGATACACAACATTTATCCTGGGAAACCCTCATGGGGGAGAAAATCCAACATAAACTTCCTTAATATAGATAGCCAAGACAATGCCAAGACAACAAACCAAAACACTAGATAATATCCAACACTGAGCAATGCGTCTCTCTCTTCCTTCTTCTCCCAACTGCAGCGACCAAACTTGCACACTGGATGAGTGATTGAGTGAGTGATATAATGAGGCATTGGCTTCCTTTATTTATACAAACTGGTAGGTATTGGAAAGGTGTCTCTTCACTGGGCAGGGACGACTTATCTTCTTAGTGGTTAAAACTGCTTTAATTATACTGGGGGTCGACTTCTCAATTTGCATATTATATTTAGGGTTTGACCAATCCACAAAGGGGATTTGGTCAATTACAATGCCTGACATGATCAATCCACAAAAGGGGATTTATCTAATGAATAATAACTAAATAATAAATAGAATACTCTTTTAATTTACAATATTTCAACAGGAGAAAGTGTTGGGGAAACTCCTTGGAGATAGTTGGTATTTAAAGGTTACTTCTTCCCTCCAGAGTGGGAGATAGTTAGAGTCAAAGTTCAAAGGGTATAACCTTGAGGAATATGGATCATTGAGATACTAGAGAAGGATGTACATCCCCAAGGGTGGGGATATTCGAAGCATCATACTCAAGGAATACCATAGATCACTTTATTGTGCACATCCAGGTGTGAAGAAAATGTATGCAGATGTGAAGAACCTTTTCTTCTGGGCAGGAATGAAGCGTGATATATTCCATTTCATCGCTAAGTTCCTTGAGTGTTAGCAAATAAATTCTAATCATCACCACCCGATAGGCCTCCTACAACCACATGATGTTCCTATGTCCAAGTGGGAAGTAATTTCTATGGATTTTGTTGTGGGATTTCCGCTCACGTCATTGAGGCATAATGGAATTCTTTTCATAGTTGATAAGTTGAACAAGAGTGCACATTTTGTTCGAGTTAGAGACACTTATGATGTCATTGATGTGGCACACATTTTTATAAGTGAATACATATGTTTGCATGGGTTACCCAAGAATATCATTTTAGATAGGGACTTTCAATTTACCTATAGGTTTTGGATGAGTTTACAGTCAGATTTAGGGACTCAGTTGAATTTGAGCACAACGTATCATCCTGAAACGGATGGGAAAACTGAAAGAGTAAATCAATTTTTGGAAGACATGCTCAGGATGTATGTTATGGATAATCAAACCCATTGGGAGAAGTACTTATATTTAGTATACTTCACCTACAATAAAAAATTTCATAGCTCAATTGCTATGTCACCCTATCAAGCTCTGTATGGAAGGCCATGCAAGATACCGTTGATTTGGGAATGGTTAGAATATCGAGTGACAGTAGGGCCAATACTGATTCAATAGATGGAGGAGCAGGTAATTCAGATTAGAAAATGATTAAAGGAGGCACAAGATAGACAAAAACGTTATGTTCCTGCACATAGTACTGACCAAAGTTATAAAATGGGAGATCATGTTTTCATTCATATCAGGCCTAATGACAGTACCATTCGGTTTCGGAAAGGGACATAGTTGTTGCCTTGATTTATAGGAGCATTTAAAATCCAAGATAAAATTGGACCCATTTCCTATCGCCTCGTACTGCCATCCCACTTGCATAAAAATCATGATGTTTTTCATGTATATGTTCTACAAAATTATGTTTTTGATGAATCTCACAAGTTGAATTGGAAGGAATTGCAGGTCTCAGATGTGAGAACCATCACGGTCGAACCATTACTCATATTGGACATAGGGTCCAACAGCTCAGTAATCATTTGGTAGACCATGTTAAGGTCCAATGGGACAAGTTTAGCCCATGATCTTCTACTTTGGAGGATGCATAGACTTTACGACGAGATCATCCATCACTTTTTTGACCACCTCGGGACTATGTTTCCCGAATTTTGGGTGTATGTAATGTCACATTTTGACTTAGACAACTATAATTACTTATGGCCTAACCGTATCTTTATATGCTTATTATCTGTGGAACACTATTAAATTCTCACTTTAAATTTTGGACATATGTATCTATGTGAATGAAAATACTATTAATTCTTATCATTATGTCAATTATGATGGATATTATGTGACCTATTTTAAAATGAGAATATTTTAATTGAAAGATATTGGTACGTGGATACCAAGTTAATGATATGATTAAAAACATTTACATGTTAGTAATGTATGGATATGTGTGAGTTTTGTTATAAACTAATCTACAAATTAATGGGCTATGAAATATCCAAAGGATGATGATAATAAATAGTTTATGTTGTGAACATTGACTGAAAAATAATATTGTATGAATCTTTGTTTTTCAAATCATGTTGATTAAAATGAATTTCTATAATGTGTGGGAAAGTGCAGGCTTTTCAGGTAGAGAGACTGCCTGGAACTGAATATACGATGACAAAACCCTAGCAACACAATGCCACTATATAGTCCATGATAGGGTGTTGACCCTAGTTCTATTAGGAGGGGTGGAGGCATTTCCCACCGTGTATCCTTTGAAACCTGGAGTCATGGGAGGACGGTGTTAGATCATGCTCCCCTAGACGTGTGATGATGATTTCCAGTTGCCTGTTGGGAAAGCTTGGTCAATGTAGTTGACACTTCCACTTATGGGTTTTATCTGGAGTTAGGTCAATATAGTTGACGCTCCAATATAGTCCAACAGAGGAAGGATAGGGATGGAATATTGGAAGTAGGTTAGGGAGGCATGATGATTAGAAGTAGTTGAGAGTGTGTGGGGTTTTAATCTTATAATAAAAGTGTTTTATTTTCTCTTATTTAAAAAAAAATGCTTAATTGAATTACAATTATCTAGGTAAATGTTAGTTTGTGCTAAATTATTATAATTGAATGATTCTGCAAATATTGTGAAAGGTTGATTTATTCTTTACGAAGTTAATTGCATTGTTGATTGGATTGGGATCATCTAGGAATTGCATTAGATGTGTTAATTATTTCCATTAGTACAGACACTATTTTTGTATGTGCTAGTTACACATACATGTCTTGCACATGTACACTAGTACTTATGAGTGTATTAAATTAATTATGTTACTTATTTGATCTAGATGTATGAATCATGTTATTATTATCCTTTTATTGTGAATTACAATAACTTTGGGACGAATTTTCTTGAAGGGTGGGTGTATGTAACACCTCAAATAGATTAATTAATTATTTTAATCAAGATAATTCAGGTCATTGATGTGATAACGTTAATTAAATACATGAAATCATTAATTTAATTAACTCAAGTAAATCATTAAACTAATTAGAATTAATCATAATTTTATTAATAGATTAAATTATTTAACAATGAATAAAATTATTGGTGGTATTACGTGTGATGGTCAAGTTAGATAGGAATTTATGAGGGTATATAGGAATTAATTAAGGATTGGGGAAGGAAGTCAAGGGGGACAAGTTATGTTAGATGGGAGGATAAAGGAGGGGTTTGGGTCATTTGAGGGGGGGTGATCAAGGAGAAATTTGGGGAGAAGGAGAATTTTTGGGAATTTTTTGGGTTTCTTACTAGTGGATTGGTGTTGCTAAGATTTTTGGCTCGAGGGACATGAAATATGATTTCATAGAGCTATGGATCCGACAAGGCTTTGTTCCTAGCTGGTTGGGAGGAAAATACTTTATTTCAGGAAGTTTCATTTATCAGTTACCATCAAGCAAGAGAGACTAACTCAATAGGGAGAAGCTCAAGGGACAACTTTCTTCTTCAAGACGTAATCCACAAATATTGTTGTGTTACTCTAAATTCAATTTGTGACATTTATATGTATGCTATGTGACTATTTAATTTAATTGTTCAATCCTATAATTTTGCATGCAAAAAAAATAAAGGAGAATTTTACATTTTGTCTTGCAAAAAAACCAAGAAATTAACCAGAAATAGAATTTCCTTGCCATGTAAAACATATACAAATTCACTTTAGCTATGAATTCCTCAAGGGAATTACAAAGATAAACTCAATCAGAGTTAATATGAGGAAGTTACACCTCCCAAAATTTGACCTATCTTGTTTACCATCATGATATCGAGTGGATGCCACATTAGTTACCATTACTCACACATGGGGAGCTAGTTACATGTGAACTTTCAAGAACATTCTAGAGGGTCCAAAACCCTAACCCTAATTGACAGTTGAGGCATGAAAAAAACCTAAACCTAACCTTAAAAAACTATCAAACTATGTTAAATACCCAGCTGTTAGGAAAGGAATGGGTTATGTTCTTATTATATTTTTTATTGTTTTATAATTGAGCAGAGCATATGGGAGTGGTATATTGAAACATAATAGAGGAAGTATAATATCTTGTAGCAGCCATAAAGAAACAATTCCCATGGCAACTTCATAGTCAAATGAACTTTCTTTGTATTGGTTTTTCATAACTGAGAAGAAAAGAACAATGCATAGGCCTCACCTTCTAGCTAGGTTTTTCTTGTATTGGTTTTTCCCAAGATAAATCTTGTGCTCATTGTGTGGATGGTGTGTTGCTTGCTTAACTTGTTTCAATTTAGTTTCAATTAATTTCTTTGTGTGCTAGGATAGTAATATTAAATATAAAACTTAAAGTAAAACACTACATAATAAGAAATTACATAATATTGTAAAAATTATTATGACAAACTATTCTAGTGGAATGTCGATGGAAATTTAGCGATCACTTATTTTCCTACCATTTATAGACATGTAGGGTGTTTGGCTCCTTTTAATTGATCACTAACCATAACTCCTTATCGAAAATATAAGATTCCAAGTGAATATTCCATATGAAAATTAACAACGTTGAACCTTCAATGACTCTAATCTTTGTTGCCACCAATAATAAAGACTAATTTCATCAACAAGTCCCATTAAATATCACAAATCATCAAATATTTAAACTTTACATGGTAGAAAGAACCACCATCCCTAAATAACCATTCAACTTGAACCAAAAGTGAGAACTTTAATAGTTTTTAATGTAAGTCCATACAATTGGCATATATTTACCAAAGCATGGCCCTCCCCACTAATGTTAACATTAACATGAAAATTTTAAACAAATCAACCTCAAGTTTTAACATCATAAATAATATACTCTAACTCTATTATTGAGTTCAAAACTGAAGTTACATTGGAAACATAATAATACCAATTTTTTTCTAGGTTAAAACACTTGGGGAAAACCCCAATGTACTTCCCCACATTTCGAGGATGGTAACTAGGGTAAACCATAAATCCTTCAAGACACAAATCCATTAAAAAAATATACTCATTATGAGCACAACATGTTAGTTACAAGAATAGAACCTGGGTAAGGAGGAAAACACTCCATCCTACAACCACTCAGGCTAGACCCAATTGACAAACATAATGATATTAATAGATGAACAATATGGATAATATTATGCGAAAGTAACAAAATTTTTACATCTAATGGATAAGATAAATTCATGCAAAAAATAAGTATACATCATAACAAACATTTGTGTTGTTTAAATCATTTAACAAGAAAATGTACTCAAACATTTACATGAAAAGCAATTTGAGTTTTTAGTTCTTTATTACATCCTTAAAAAAATAATTTGATTTTTTTTCTTTAAAATAAAAATAGAAAATATGAAGAATTAGATTTTAAGAAAGAGAATATTAACAACGAGAGTTATATTTGGGTCATTGACCCTTCCTCACTTAGAGAAGAATCAATTATTCAACATTTGAGTATGTAAAGTAAATTAGAATAGCTAATCATATATATGAATAATCATTACCCATATTTGAATTTGATTGTGGAACATTTTCTATAGATTTGTTACCAAATGTTGCCTCTCCTTGTCGAGCCTCTTAAACATTGGAAAGTATATTATTTTTCTACTTTTCTTTTGTATATATTTCTACTCATTTAAGTGAGATAGGTTAATGAACGCTGCAATGAAATTACCTATCAAACCTTTCTCCATTGGATATAAGGCCAAACTGCATTTCCAAGTTAGAGTTATATGAATCATGTGGCTAATTCAAGCCACCTAGGGGGTGCATATCGAAATTACTTGCATGCTAAGGTGTGATTCAGGGTGCCTAACTAAATCCTTAAAGTTATCCTTTGTTGTAGAGGGGAAGACTGAGATTATTAACAATGTAGCAGGCTTAAACAAAAAATACTAATTTGGGAGGATCTCTAGGAAAGAATGTGGTACATTTCCCCTTTTTCCTTGATGAAATATTTGGACATACATCCTTCAAATTATCAACTTCTTAGCATACCTTCCATTTTAAGGTTATATTCTATAATAATAATAATAATAATTTAATTTTAAATTCATGGTGAAACCACACACCAAATCAATATATGAGACCTTCTTGTTTGTGGGATAATGGACCCCTTTATGCAATAATTTGACTACTTAGAAACTTAATTCCAATGAAACTACTTCCACTTCAAAAATTAAGTGTGGAAAATCTTGATACAAGTCATTTTGTTTTTAAATCTAAACTCAATTAAAAATGTCTTTTAATCTAGCTAGTATCAATCTTCAAAAATATCCTTAAATAATTTCAATGAGTTATAGCATGGACGAAATCCACATAAATATGAGAAATTTCAACATGCATTCCCACATAGAGATGGTAGAGACATACATGATTGTTGAATCACACTTTGAAAACATGGCGATGGTAGTGACATACATGGTTGTTGAATCAAATTTTGAAAACGAAGGTATAAGAAAACGTCAACATGACTCATAAACCATAATCCTTATTTTAAAACCTTTCAATACTTAATCGCAACTTTAAAAAAACACCTAAATAAAACCCAAAAGTTGTCTTCAATGTAAATCTAATCCACTTATAAAGAAAATATGTTCATAAATTTTGATATACTAACTAGAGACCCTTAATGATCACTAAACAAAGTCCTATAAGCTCCCAAGGAGGAAGCCAAATAGTTATACGATTGATATTTTATATTCAAAAATCCGTGTTCTATTTCTTAATGCATTTTTAGATTGCAATTGTGTAAATGAGTATAATTTTATCTAGAATAATCCTAGTAGATTATGTTGAAATTTTGATATGAGAAAATATTGTATGTGAATGAATATATTATTACAATGATGAGTGTTCTATATATAAAGAACATATGATGACCATGGTGACCATCCATGAAGATATGTATTCCTCGGGTAATAAATATATTTATACTTTATATTATATTATACATATAATATAAATATACTTTATACTTTATTATATATATTTATACTTTATATTATAAATATATTATTACATTAATAATATTTCTTAATAATTAATAATCGTATTATTAATTATCAATCTAGTAGAATGTCTTTCTGATGTTTCTCAAACATCAACACTCCCTCTCTGGGAGGGAGACATTCTACACTATGCCAAGATAACCTCTGAATATTACATGTGGGTAGCTCTCTATTGGTTCTTCTTTTTTTTACTTCTTCTTGAGCTAACCCAGGTTTGGATCTCAACAAGTTTCCAACAAAACTCTCAAAAACTATCGGCCCTCCTAGTAATCCAAAAGGGAATGTTGTGCATAGGGTGCACAATGCAGTGTAACTTGAGATAGCTTTTACGGGTGACTGCAATACTCAAGCATTTGTAGTTTATGAATGAGTGGGGATATGTGATTGTGTTATTTCTTCCTTGTAAATTATCCTTGTTAATTATTCAATTCATTCTATTATTTATTCATCTTCAAACCTATGCATGCATGCTGATATAACTACTTTAACCATTCATTCATAAGATAATGATCAACATAAAGTAAACATTCATTAACAATCACACAAAATAGAAGGTTTACCGTGGTTCACCCCATCCTGGGGCTACATTCACAAAGATCTGGCTTCTCTACTCTTTATTTATGCTACTGCAAAATCTTACGCTACGTGCATTGCATCTTTAGTAATACAATCAAAATGAGGTTAAGAACCCTCTATGAGGTAGACTAGATCACACTAGGCTCCTTAGCCTGTGACTTAACCCTCAAAAACTAACTTATTCGACTCTTCTACAAGACTTATTACAATCAACAACCCAAAAAATCATAATAATCAACTCTCTATGTTATAATGTATTCTCCTTTATCCTCTCAACTGAGATCTATATCTCTCTCTTCTGTCCAGATATGTATATTCCCCTTCTAGATCTCCTCGATCCTTATTTATACTACTGTATGGCTTATAGCCATTACAATCTTTCCAAAAACCCTAACCCTATCATGGTTAGGCCTGTCTGCCTACGTGCCATGTTGTGTTTTCTCATGCATGTTGCTTTTCCTTCTTTTTTGGCATGTTGCTTTCTTGCCACCTGTTGTGTGTGCTCCAAAATTAGGCCTTTCTCAAAACAGATCTTTCTCCAAAGATAGGCTTGCGCAAAAAATAGACTTCCTTCTCAAAATAGGCCTATGCCCAATAGGCCCCCAACACTGACACATGGCTCATCCCGAGCCACTCAGGTGGTATGTGCTCCCTATACAACCTTTGCTAAGATGTGAAACTTTCCTTCTAGTGCTTCCCAATTGGATCTCGCTTGCACAGATTTCTCTATGAGCTCCTCTACCCTCTGTGTTTTGATGTGTTCCTTCAAATAATCTGCACTCTCAGAATCATCCTGAGCCATCCTTTTCTTCTCCTCCAGTTCAGAAATTAATTGCGTTGCTTCCTCCTGGAGGGGTTCTAACTGGGCTTGCCTTGCGTCCTTTCTATTCTACACAGTTTTCAATTATGTATGTAGGGTATTCATCTTTTGTGTGCCTTTTAATCATTATGTAATTCTCATGGCCTTTTGTCACTGCTTCAGCTCCTACATTGCAGTGTTGATTTTCTCCTCTTGTTGGTCTAGTTGTTGGACCTTTTCTTCTTCCTCCAACGTCATCCATAGTTACTTGGTCCTGTCAAAAATTTATGTGACCTTTTTGGATTCTCTTTCCATAATTTCTATTTTCAGGGTTTCCTGTTGTTCCCTTTCATCTGTGACTTCAGGAGGAGTGGTTGGTGTTAATATTTCCTTGAGTTCCTCAATCTCATTTTTATACTCTTCGAGAATCTGTGCGATGATTTGAATATGTTCTTCAACAATGCTCATGGATTCTTGCACACTGTATAGAATATTTTTGAAGACTTCCTTCAGCTTATGATCCAATTTATCTGTGTGTTTATTCTCCTCCTTTGTCTCTAGCTGGATCTGCTCTACCATAATTTCTAGTGCATCCTTTCCATCTCTAGTGACTTGCAATTTTTTCATATATTCTCTGGCTCATGATTGCACTTCCTGTGTGACACTGACTTGTAGCTTGTATAGTGCCCTTGTTGGTATTTTATCCAATACCAACTCTACCTACGCCAGGTATTTAATTGGTGTCTGTGTGATGGACTCCTCAAACTACAACATATCTATTGTTATCTAGAAGCTAGGACTTGCTTGTGCTATGAGTTGGATTGTGTCTTCCTCATTCTATGTGGTTTTGTCCCCTATGTTTTTCTCTCGAGGGATCAGTTATGCTCCTCTCTCATGTAGTTATGTTGCTTGTATCCATTTCAGGACCTACTTAATGTCAGCTAACTCATTCCTTATCCTTCCTCTTTGGTTCTTGGCCTCCTCAAACTCTTCCATTGTGTGGTCCTTGGTGATTGTGTATTCTAAGATTTCTTTATTGGCCTTGGCCTTCTTGCACAACCCACCTATATGTGTGATTGGTCATTTGTGTGGCCATGTCTCTTGTAGAGTAGTTTTCTTTAGGGTTCCATGTGTCATTGTGTCCCCCCTTCCTTGTTCCTCCTGCGCGGGGGAATTGTCCTTATTTCCTATCTTCCCATCCTTATTTGGGGCACTGCCCTTATTATGTTGTGTTGTCTTTGGACCAGGGTTCATCTAGTGTGTTGGTTTCTTGGTCATGGTGCTTCCCCCTATAGATGTCTTGGATGACCCTTCTTACACTTCTTTCCCTTTGGGCATGTCTTTGCTAATGATTGGGATCTTCCAGTCATCCTATCAATATTGTATTTCCCATTCAACTTGCTATGTGTTGATGCAGGATTGAAGTTGTATCCATTCTTTCTCTAGATCCCTACGCACCTAGATCCACATATTGTGTCACATAGCCTTAAAGTTGGCTATCCCCTGGTACTGCACGACCACCTTGGGAGCTATTCTCCAGGTATTTTCTAAATTCTCTTGCATATTGTTGAGATACTAAGCAAAAGTGTTGGCATTACCACTTCTCCACTTGGAATCAAAAGTGCTTCCCAATGATGTGCACCGTGTTGAAAAACACCATCCTACTCTATCACAAAAATATGAGTAGGTAGGCTCTTTCCATCCAATTAGCATTATCAATATAATGAGCCAAGAGTAGTGGAACTCGGCTCCCAAGTCCTGCGCATCCTTGCAATCATCTAGGAATATATTAAACAAGTATGGTTCCCACGTGAGAATGGTGTTGTTTCCGAATTGTGTTGCCACTGCGAAAACTCCTGCGAGGACCTCCTCCTTGCGATATTTTTGAATGATTTTGCATGCCATCAATTTTGTTTCCACCCTAGTGGTTGCGTCACTGATACATTTTATGATGATGTTGCATGAGACCCTTTCTATCCCATAGGTTTTCTTCATTTCTTCTACAAGTTCCTTTTCCTTGGTTTTATCATCCATGTACTGCATAGGCTTCATGCCATTTGATGATAGTCCTATGATAAATGAAATTAGTTCGACATCGATGGAGACTGGTTCATCCAGCCATAAAAATCCTCCATGGAGGATCACCAGTAACTTCTTGACATAGTTGTTCACGTCTTTCCCCCTTTCGAAGTGAGAAATCTCAAACAAATTAAGAATCCCTGTATTTACCAAGCCTGTCACCCATTGTTTTGGTTACAACAATGGATCTCGTAACAACCATGTGCCCATGCTATCCATATACACCTGTTGTGCAAATTCTGGGAATTTTTTGTTGTCAGACACGTCGTGGTCTACGTACCATAACCTTTCGATGCAGCCCAATAAACTTGGTGTGGAATGCACCCCATCTGGAATGTACGGAAAAATGATCGATGCATCGGGTTTCTTTCACAGGGATATCATGATGGGTTGTTTCCCCTTTCTCTATGTTTGTGTGCTAGATGTCCCAGCCTCTGGTTCTCTTTCTTCTCAGCCCGAATCTGGTTACCCCATGATATCTTTGAGCTTCACTTCCTCCATATGTGTGGACCCCACCATAGGTTGTGACCTTTGACTGTCATATTATGTCATTTCACTGTCAACGACATTTGGTTTGTGGGTTCCTTCGGCCTTGGAAGGCTGTTGTGGGTTTCCTGTTGCTAATGCATCATGGCCCTTCACACTGACATGTGAGTCGAAGTCCATCCCGAACATCATAGGGCCATTCCCCTCTTCCTCTACCAGTGTGGTACTCACTGGTTCGATCTGTGGTGAAGGAATTACGTCGACATCGACGATTCCCTCTGTCTATGTAAACTCTTTTTCTTCCTCTGTGGTTTCCTACAGTGACCTGTGGCTACTACGTGTTTTTCATGTTATTTGTTCAAGTGCGTCGAACTTTGGATGTTCCATCATGGTTAATTCTTCCCTCTTTGGTTGAACTTCGGCTGCTAACATCTCTGAGCTCTCCTATTCACCTCCTATCTTCGTGCTCCTTAGCTTTGCGGGTATGTAAATTCACAATAAGTATTGTTTGACCTATGTTTTAGTTATATATGGGGTGTCATAAATTCCCTAAATATTCTCGGAGACTCTTCTTTGATGGTCATAAATGCATTAAATATTGTTGAGAACACTTCATTAAGCTTCATAAATGCTCAATTCACACCTTTTTACCTTGATGACCGGTTTTTGCTTTCCCAACCATTGGCCCATTTTTCGATGCGCTGTAACGTTTCGGTGCACCTTACGTTTATGCTATGAATTTTTCCCTGGTGCATTGTGTTTTCTTCCTGTCATCCATATGTTTCACTCAATCACTTTTTATTTTTGTTGTGGTGATTCCATTATCTATTGCACACGATATTTCCCAGTGTTTTGTATTTTCCTTCTTTTTCTACTTTTGTCTTCCTTTTTCTTCTTTTTATACTTTTTATTTATTTTTATGAGTTTTATTTCCTAATATATAATATAGTACACTATATACATGACTTTCTTACTATGTTGTAACGTTTAAGAGTTAGTAGGTCAATTGTCCCTCTACAGTTTCAGTCGACTATCGTTGATCATTCCTTTCAGTCATGTTCCTCCCAAGTCCTTTAGTTGTACAAATTCTCCATCTGTGATAGTCTTTAATTCATATGGCCCTATCCAATCCATTCTAAACTTACCAAGGTGTCACAAAAATTTGTTGCCATAGAGAAGAACTAGGTCTCCCTCTTTAAATCTCTTCTTCTTAATATGTCTGTCATGCCAGGCTTTGTCCCTTTCTTTCTATACTTCTTGGTGAAATCATTCCAGAATCATGTCCTCTTCCATTTCCAATAGTTTTCCTATCATTTCCTATATTGTGCCTCTTTCTTTCATGTTGGTAATTCCTACTACACGCAGACTGGGTACCAAAAATTCTAATGGCACCACTGCTTCTTGTCCATACACTAGTCTGAATGATGGTTGTCCTATAAAATTGTATGTGGTTCTATATGCCCATAGTATTCATGGTATTTTCAAGTCCTAATCATCCCTGTTAATATTGTGGATCTTAGTCAAGGCTTTTTCAAAAATATTATTGAAAGCTTCTATGGTTCCATTTTCCTGAGGATGACATGGTGTACAATTCTTGTGGTAGACTTTAAAATCCCCAGTCATCACCTTGATGGTATTATTAATAAAATGAGTTCCTTGGAAACTCATCAATATCCTGGGACATCCATGGGACACCCAAATCTAGTGATCACTTTCTCAAATAAGAAGTGTGTTGTTGTCTTTGTGCTACAATCTTTGACTAGTGCTGCTTCTTCCCATCTCGTTAAGTATTCGGTCGCAGTAATGATATATCTTGCTCCTGACCTTTTTTTTGGTTGATTAATAGCTCCAACAAAGTCTAGTGCCCATTTGTCAAATACCTGCAGAGTCATTTGTGGTCTTAGGGGCATCTCATCCCTTATGTTAGGTTTTCCAACCCTCTGGCAGACATCACAGTTCTGGTAATATTCCTTGGCATCTTTATGGACTTTGGCCACCATAATCCTATGTTCAATACCTTATGCATAGTAGGTTTTCCTGCATAGTTTCCTCCAACTATACCTTCATGAGATTACTCCAAAATTATGGGTTGTTCATGTTCCAATACACACCTTCTAAAAATGTTATATGTGCCCATAATGTATAAATGACATGCAATGAGTTGATAGTCTGCATCTCTAACTACCATATTTTTCTTGTATGCGGTGCTAAATTCTTGTCGTGCAACTCTTCTACTAAAGTATTCATCAACTACCTATACTAAAAATAATTGTGCATCAGGGAAGTTGTCTTCCAAGTTAGTAGGTTCTTCTCCATTAGTTACTCTTGACATGTGATTAGGTCCTGCATTCAACTTCCTTGGTTTGACTATCACTTTGAAATCAAATTCTTGGAATAATAATAGCCATCTACAAATCCTCCCCCCCAACACTGGCTTGTTTATTAGATATTTGAGGGCATAATGGTCTGTGAACATTTTAAAGTGTTTACCCAGTAAATAGTGCCTGAATTTCTGAAGTGCATATACCATGGCTAGGCATTCTCTTTCTATGGTGTTGTAATTTTGCTCAGATTCTGACAACTTTCTGCTCGCAAAGGATATAGGATGGTCTAAGTCTCCTTCTCTTGGTTGCACCAGAATTGCTCTAAGTTATATGGCTAATGCATCTATGCACACATGAAATGTATTTTCCCATTATGAAAATACTAATATAGGTGTTTTCACCATATTTTCCTTTAGAGTGTCCAGTACTTGTTGGCAGTCCTCATTGCACTGAAATATGGTGTCCTTCTTTAATAGTTTTTCCATTGGTGAAGTAATTTATGCATACCCCTTTATAAATTTCCTGTAATATCATGTATGTCCCAGTGTTTCTCTTAACCGAAGCACTGACTTTGGTGGTGGTAAATTTAAAATGACTTCAATCTTAGCAGGGTCAACTAGTAAACCTTGTTTACACACTATATCTCCCAACAATATCCCAAAAGGTGTACCAAAAATGAATTTCTTGATGTTTAATGATATTTGACATTACCTGCATCTTTCCAACATTGTTGAAATAATGTAACTGCAAAGAGTATTCTTATTATTATTGATATTTTATTCATAGGATCAATCCCCATTGTGGATTGACCATGTCGGATATTGTAATAGGACCAAATCCCCTTTTGTGGATTGGTCAACAGACAATTATAATAGGCAGAATAAGAAGTCAGCCCTAGCAGTTAATAAGAAGACCCATAAATATAATAAAGGTGGGTTTACCCACCCAGATTAAGAAGTCAGACTTTCCAATGAAGAGACACTTCACACATGCCAGAACTTGTATAAATAAAGGAGGCTAGTGCCTCATTTGATCACAACTCACTTTCTCAGTTTGAGACACAAGTTCTAATCTGTTACCAACAAAGGAGAGAGAGAGTGGCACATATCTTGGGAGAGGACCTTCTGTTTTAGCATAAGATCTCTTATCATTGTATTGGCTATTTATATTAAGGAAGTTTTGTTGGGTTTTCTTCCCCTAGAGGGTTTCCCAGGATAAATGTTGTGCCTCTTGTGAATGTGTATTTCTCAGTGATCTTGTTCTTATGTTGCTATTATCTATTGAAATGCAAAGAACTTTAATAATGTCATAAACATTAACATGGTTTCAGAGCCAACCTGAAGGAAGCATATTTTGCAAGAGAAAAACGTCACTGTTGTCGTACCTGCAAATTAGGGTTTTTCAAAAGTGAAGCTTTTCAGCTCCAAAACCACCTAGAAAGTTTCACCCTCCCCCAAGGATCATTTTGGCACCATTAGTGCACCTTTTCAGTGGCTAGATCTCCCAGAAAGTGAAACCCTAGTTTCACAAAGTACCATAAAACCAGAGTACTAGAAGTACTAGAGTACCAGAAGTACTAGAAAACTAGAAGCACCAGTCCAGAAATCTGCAGATCAAGTTTGAGGGGGTGAAAGTTGGTTTTTCAAAATTCTGACTACACCAGCATACTCGCCTCAGCTCAGCACATCTATCCCCTAGATCAGAATTTCAAAATTTGAAGTTTGAAAAATTAGGGTTTCCTCATAAAACCCTAAGCTGCAGTTGCAGTTGTAGTTTCATAACTAGTTGCAGTTGCAGTCGTAAGACCAGTTGCAATCACCCTTGAAGTTTTCTTAAGAGTTGGTAATGATTATCGCTACTACCAGATGGAGCCACTACCTGCAAATGCTATCATAGGTATGTACTTACATATGTTTAATGGTTAAACCCTAAAGAGTATTTGTAGGAGAAGGAATCTCTTGCCATAGATCGAGAAGGATCTCAAGATCCAACACATTCAGAGTAATGATGCAACCCAGGTGTGATTATTCTGATATACATCTATTTGTCATAACATTATCTTGATCAGTCTTGCATGTTGAAGCTATGATCAAATTATTAGAAGGATTAAAAGTTGATCATAGAGCTTATCCTCTAACCTAACCTTCTGTCAAGATAGCGTATTGTCTTAGTACAACAGACAAGTTGAAGAAAGCACTCGTCACTTGAGTGAAGGAGACCTGGAAGAAAAGAAAGAACTCATTCTTGAGGACAAGGCTCCAGGTTTGATTAATCAAGATTAATAAGATTCAAAGGTACACATGATAAGATGATGACTATAATTGAGATAGCAGTCGTCGTAAAGTATTATACTTGATAGCATGTGATCATATAGAGGTATACGTTTTCCCTGATACAACTAACACCTCCTCTAGGAGAAACCTTGTGTGTTAGTTCCAGGTTGCCATGGAAGAATGCTTGGTCACAACACTATGAGAGTTTTGACCTCATTTCGTATTGTATTCCTTACCTTTAATCTTTGTTTCAGATAAATTATAAGTGATAGCTCTAAAGGAGCTACTAGGATGATTGTTCGTGCTATTGCTTTATATTATCAAAGGGATATTACTCTTGCTTGTTGTTTTGCTGGCCTTGCTCCAGGTCACATATAATAACCCTGAGGAAGCTATGGTGAAGGTTGCAGAAGGCGACGTGATAAAGAAGAGACCATAGATGAAGCAATCATCATTGGAAGAGAAGAAGGTAGCTTGCATAAGCTAAAGGGTTACTCAGAAGCTTCCATGACCCATGCCATTGAAGAATCTTGCAATAGAAGATTAGCTACAAGGCACTACCATACATATGAAAAGCGGTCACAGGTTTACCAGAACTCAAAGGTGATCATGAAGGTGTATGCAATGGATGTGCACAAGGGAAGAACATCAAGAACCTGTTTCCAAAGAGGGAGAGCAAGATAGAAGGAGTCCTAGAACCCATTCATTCAAATGTATGTGGCCTAATGCCATCATCCTCCATTAATGGGTATGTATACTATGTATCATTCATTAATGATTATTCTCATAAAAGACCTGGATATATTTGAAGTGTTTAGCAAGATCAAGGAATTCAAAGCCTTGATAGAAAACCCTTCTGTAAGGAATATTAAGATACTTAGGTCAGATAATGGAGGAGAATATACCTCAAAAGAGTTCATGAACTTATGCAAAGATGTTGGTATCAAGATCCCCAACAAAACGGTGTAGCTGAATGGAAGAACAAAACCATACTGGAAGCTGTGAAGACTATGATCCATGATCAAGATCTTCCTATGTGCTTATGGGCAGAAGCAGCAATGCCATGTGTTTATGTGCAGAACCGATTATCCCATAAGCACACTTGGACTCAAGACACCGGAAGATATGTTCACTGGAAAGAAGCCAGAGGTAAGCCATCTCAAAATATTTGGCTATCCAGTGTTTATTCATATACCTAAAGAAAAGAGAAACAAGCTGGACCCTTCAGGAAAGAAGGGAATATTTGTGGGGTCTCGAAGGCCTTCAGAATCTATATACCAAGTCAACATCACATTGAGATCAGAAGGGATGTGACCTTGATGAAGATGTAGTGCTCAAGAAATCTAAACTATGCCAGCTTGAAGAGGTATATGAAGAGGAACCCGCAATTCCCAGGATTGCAGAATCAGTGAGGGAAGTTCCTAGAGCTGCAGAACTAGTGAGGGAAGTTGTAAATTCCCCTAATGAGGAACCTCTTGAAGACCATGATGTAACAAAAGTTCAAGAACCTCATAAAATGACCTTCTCCCATAAAATAAATCATGCTTGGGCAAGAGAGCTTATTCAAGATGGAGAGAAGTATGGTGTTCCAGAAGGAACCTCGAGATAGGTGAAAAGACCAAAGCCATTCTCTAGTTACACAGATTTGATGTGTGATCTCCTAGATGAGGAGCCTACCTATTTTGAAGAATCCATTCAAAAGAAGGAATGGGCATATGCCATGACAGAGGAATACCAATCCATAATAAATAACAATGTATGGGAAATTGTTCCTAGACCAAAAAGTAAGGATGCGGTATCATCAAAATGGCTCTTCAAAATAAAACATGTTGCTAGTGGAAGTATTGAGAAATATAAAGCAAGATTTTTCCCTCGTGGATTTTCCCAGAAGGAAGGCATTGACTATGAAGAGACATTCGCTCTTGTGGCCAGATACACTTTGATCAGGACCATCATAGCTCTTGCAGCTAAGATGAAGTGGAAGTTGCACCAGAGGGATGTGAAGATAGCTTTCCTAAATGGTGTCAAAGAAGAGGAAGTGTATATAGAGAAACCTCAAGGATTTGAGGTTGAAGACAAGAAGTCTCATGTCTACAGATTGAAGAAATCCTTATACAGATTGAAGAAAGCTCCTAGAGCTTATTATGGCCATATAGGTAGTTTCTTTACGAGCTTAGGCTTTACCAAGAGTAAAGCAGAATCAAATCTCTACTTCAAAATTATGGATAATGAGCCAGTAATCTTACTGCTATATGTGGATGACTTATTCTTAACTGGAGAGGAAAAGATCATCGCTGAATGTAAAAGGAGACTTGCCTCGAAATTTGAAATGAAAGACCTTGGCCTAATGCATTACTTCTTAGGTCTTGAGGTATGGCATATTCCAGAGAGGATCTTCCTTAACCAAGGGAAGTACACAGTCGAGATCTTAAAGAGATTCAACATGCTGGAATGCAAACCCATGAATACACACATGGAAGCGAAGATTAAGTTCTTGGTCGATACTTCGTCAGATTTGATTGATGCCACACTGTATAGACAGATTATTGGATCACTAATGTACTTGACGAACACCAAACCAGACATTTGTTTTGTCATGAACACTTTGAGTCAGTTTCTGGTTGAGCCCAGACGTGTTCACCTAGTGGCTGCAAAACATGTGATGAGGTACCTTAAAGGTACAATAGATTATGGTCTCAATTATGAAGGCGATCATAATTTCACATTGAGTGGATACACTGATTTAGATTGGGTAGGAAGCATTGCTGATAGAAAAATCACTTCCAGATGTTGTTTCAGTTTGGGATCAGCCATGATCTCATGGTAGACTAGGAAGCAATCTAGTATTTCTCTTAGCACAGCGGAAGCGGAGTACATTTCTGCATGTTCTACTAGCTACGAAGCTATATGGCTTCGTAAGTTGTTGACCGGTCTATTTGACCTAGAGATGGAAGCAACCACGATCCTATGTGACAACCAGAGCTGCATAAATATGACAGAGAATATTGTATTTCATGAAAGGTTGAAGCACATACAGATTCACTATCATTACATCTGTGACATGGTGCAGAGAGGAGCCTTGAAGCTCCTATATGTTAGCATGGATGAACAGGTTGTTGATGTGTTGACCAAACCTCTATCTCGTGTAAAGTTTGAACACTTTCGAGATAAGCTTGGTATAGTCCGAAAGGACCCTCCCTGAAAGGGGGAGTATAAATTATTCCTTGCTTCTAACCTCGTTGTTAGACATAAAGCAAGATGATTCCTTTCTTTTGACCTTGTTGTTAGACATAAAGTAAGATGATGTGTGTGTTCCTTACTTCTGACCTTGCTATTAGATGTAAAGCAAGATGATTCCTTGCTTCTAACCTTGTTGTTAGGCATAAAGCAAGATCTTGTGTGTGTTCCTTGCTTCTAACCTCGCTGTTAGACGTAAAGCAAGATGAATCCTCACTTTTGACCTCGCTGTTAGACATAAATCAATATGATGTGTGTGTTCCTTGCTTCTTACCTCACTGTTAGACGTAAAGCAAGATGATGTGTGTGTTCCTTGCTTCTGACCTCGTTGTTAGACGTAAATCAAGATGATTCCTTGCTTCTGACCTTGTTGTTAGACGTAAAGCAAGAAGATGATGTGTTCCTTGCTTCTGACCTCGTTGTTAGACGTAAAGCAAGAAGATGATGTGTTCCTTTCTTCTGACCTCACTGTTAGACGTAAAGAAAGAAGATGATGTGTTCCTTGCTTCTGACCTAGTTTTTAGATGTAAAGCAAGATGATGTGTTCCTTGCTTCTGAGCTCGCTGTTAGATGTAAAGTAATAAGATGATGTGTTCCTTGCTTTTGACCTAGTTGTTAGACATAAAGCAAGATGATGTGTTCCTTGCTTCTGACCCAATTGTTAGACGTAAAGCAAGATGATGTATACCTTGGTTCTGACCTAGTTGTTAGACGTAAAGCAAGATGTGACTTGCACTGAGCTACCAGCTTAACAGCTGTGACATAGAGCCAGTCTAGTACTATGATGGGCTAGCCTAGTGCTGTGATGAGGTATCATTTTTTATACTGATACATATTGATGCAGATGATGATGGCATTCTTTCGAGAATGACAATGTTGCCGATGAAGAAAACTTCTGATGATTTATAGATACACCATCCAAGATGATATTGATGATGTTGTCCTCCCACCTGATGTTGTTGATGATGTTGTCCTCTCTCTCTCACATGATGCTGCTGAAGAATACCCTTCCTGTTAAGGGGGAGTGTTGAAATAATGTAACTGCAAAGAGTATTCTTATTATTATTGATATTTTATTCATAGGATCAATCCCCATTCTGGATTGATCATGTCAGATATTGTAATAGGACCAAATCCTCTTTTGCAGATTGGTCAACAGAAAATTATAATAGGCAGAATAAGAAGTCGGCCCCAACAGTTAATAAGAAGACCCATAAATATAATAAAGGTGGGTTTACCCACCCAGATTAAGAAGTCGGCCCTGCCAGTGAAGAGACACTTCACATGTGTCAGAACTTGTATAAATAAAGGAGGCTAGCACCTCATTTGATCACAACTCACTTGCTCAGTTTGAGAGACAAGTTATGATCTATTACCGGTAAAGGAGAGAGAGAGTGGTGCATATCTTGGGAGAGGACTTTCTATTTTAGCATAAGATCTCTTGGCATTGTATTGGCTATTTATATTAAGGAAGTTTTGTTGGGTTTTCTTCCACTAGAGGGTTTCCCAAGATAAATGTTGTGTCTCTTATGAATGTGTATTTCTCAGTGATATTGTTCTTATGTTGCTATTATCTATTGAAATCCAAAGAACTGTAATGATGGCATAAACATTAACAAACATTAGTCTTAACACTTCTACACGGTCCTTTAAAAAACTATATACAATCCAGTCATCCATAAATACTTCTAGAAATTGATGTATGAATTCCCTAAAAGTATCTATGACTACCCTTGAAAATAAGGTTGGTGCATTATTCATCCCAAATGGTATGATTGTATATTGGAAGGATCCCCATTATATAGAAAAATTAGTCTTATACCCATCCTATGGAGCTATTTTAATCTGGTGGTGCCCTAAGAATCCATCTATGAATGAATATGCTTCCTGGCCTCCCACGTTCTCTAAGACCTCATCTGTAAAAGGGGTAGGGAAAGGTTCATATAAGAAATCATCATTGAGTTTCCTCAAATCTACACAAATCCTTATCCCCCCTTACTTATTTTCTTGGACTACCATGGGACTGATCCATTCAAATTCCTCTATTGGTTCTATAATTCCATCTTCCAACATTTGTTCAAATTATGTTTTCACTTTCTACTTATAAACTAGATTTAGTCTGTAAGGTTGCTATAGTGGGAAAACCCCTCTATGGACTACACTAGGGTTCTAAAGTGCAGGAAGAGCTAACCGTCTAAAGTCTCCTACTTTTAACAACTATCTTCACATTACCCCACAATCATACATAAAAAAAATAGTATAGGGATCCGGTAAGCCTACCTTAAACTCTGCATCCGGTGTCGATCCCTTTGCGCTCAGTTGTTTCTCGACTAAAGATATTATCCCAAGGCTAACCTGCATTCACCAAAATACAAACACGAAACTACAATAATGCATTCTATATATGGATTAGTGGGTTAGATATCATAACAAAAAATGTAAACAAATCATAAAGATTTAGGACATCATTTGACGGGATGGAAAAAGTATTTCTTTATATTAATCTCACAAAAGTCTTTTACAATATGAGATCGGAAACTACTCCTAGAACTCGTTCCTGGGATCCTCTTCACCATGCACCAACTTCTTCCACATATTCTTCTCCTCTTCAGTTCTCTCTAGGGAAATGGAAAGGGTTTGCAATGGAGGAAAAAGGAATTCTGGCTCAAACTCACAATGTGGTTGCAAAATATTGGGGCAAAGGGGGAATAATGAAATGGGAAAATTTTCTATGCTCTTGTGCTTCCTCTGGAATGGGACCCCAACACCTTCTTTTATAGGCCAAAAATATAGTAACAGTTGGGGTGACTGGATATGGGCAGTCAAATGGTTAGGTAATGGCCCGAAAACCCGCATCCCTTTGAAATTTTTATTTTTCACGCTTTTTTGTGAGTGTACGTGGGCTATAATGGTGCATCTAGCGTATGTACATGGGAATTAGTGGTGCAAGGTGAGTACATCTTAAAGAAATGGTTTTTCAGAAAATTTGTGTAATGATGGCTTGGCAAAAATAGCAAGTAAGATGGTCTGATGCTAGGTATGCATGTTTGGTGCAATTTAGGGTTATAACAGATGCCCCCTAATGTATGAGGTCAAAAGAGAATCTGATGGATAAAATACATTACAAATATTTACCAATGTACGAAGCAAGTGAGCCCAGATACTAGAGTTCAGGAGGTGCCATCTGCAAAATAACAATTTGTCTCACCGAGGCAGGCAGACCCATGCTCGGGATGAAATAAAATCATGGTTGCCAATCAAATACACTGTAGATTCATGTCATATAACTATATAAAGTATAGCCGCGAGCAGTACACAACAGATCTACATCTTAAAATCAAAAGATATACATGTATATTATCCATCTTCAAGAAGCCAATGACGCTTGATGGCTAGAGATGAGGTCTTCACAGCTCGAACAACAACTAAAAAATCTTCAAAACTCGAGTAGGAGTGTAATATCAATGTACGAATTCACTACCCAGATGTATTTGACAACTCGTCGGGAACAAAAAAGAGGATATCAGTGATCAGGAAGAGAACTTCATTGATTTTGAGCAAGGACTTGATTGGATTTTCAAGGTGGTTGGGCATGAGGACAAGAGACAAACTACAAAAGGGCCAACTCAAGTTTATTAAGACTTCCCTTGGACAAAAGCATGACAAATGATGAGACTCAGGGAGCATGGCATTGCCATAAGTTCACGATGCAGGAGGCAACGCAAACTCTCCATATGTTTGGAAGGATAACCAAACAGAGGAGGACACAACTCTATGTAGTGAGAACAACTTCCTAAGGTCATATTAAATCCCAAATCTTGATGAACAAATGAAAGGATGTGCTTTGTCCAAGGGCGAATCATTGTACTGTGAACAAAAGGAAAATACTTTTTCCTTCCTCTTTTTGGGGTATATTCGAATTTTTTTGTCTTTTTCAATAATTTTGGAAAGATTGAAAAAGAATAAAAGAATCCTACGTTATAAAGGAGTAATGAGTTTCGTAGACATACTAGTTCCAAGCGCAAGGAACACATTGATGCTCAGAGCAAGGGGACATATGCAAGAAAAGGACACTCGAGAAAAATCCCCCATGGGTCAAGGTGTCAAGATGCAGAGGCAAAGTGCTACAAGGCTTGTGTATAAGGCATGCTTCAAATGGTTCAGTTGAGAGAAACATGGAGCCAAAATTATGCCAAAGACGTAGGAATGCAAATGTGATTAATAAGACACAATGATAACGTCCTTCCGTGTAATTTTAACGAGCCTAGAGAAGGTAAGCTCAGGGTTTTTTCATTTTTAGAGAGTCTGAAAAAGCGTAAAAGGAGACTCCACTGGGGTACCTTTTTCGAAGGTAGTCTAGTCGGTTCGAAAAAGGGGTAAACTAGCACCAAACAGACGTCTATTCAAAATCATTTTAATGAGTGTGACAAAGACAAGGTCACTCGACAATGTTTTCATATTTAAGGAGTCTGAAAATAAATTAACTATGGACTTCGTAAGGGATGTTCTTCTTGACCAATTTAACAAGTGTGAAGAAACAAGGTCACTTGACAATCTTTTCAATTTTAGGGAGTCTGAAAAGAGCTTAACTATGGACTCTGTGGGGGTTCCTTTTTCGTAAATTTAGTCCCTCAGGCCCGAAAAAGGGTTAAATTTATATATGAGAATACTCTTCTAGAGAACCAAGGTCCCTAGAGTATACCTTTGTTCGTACATTTGACCATCCAGACTGAAAAAGGGGTAAACTACCGCCAGACATACATGCCTTCGAATTTTAGTTTGGCAAGCATGAAGGGCAATAAGATCACTCGACAATATTTTCATGTTTAGAGGGTCTGAAAAGGGCTTAAAAGAAGACAGGTTGTTTTGGGAGTCCTAAGGGTGAAACCAAGAGTGATAACATATCATACATGTGAAGGCCCAAACTTGTAATCAATATAGGACTAAAAGGACTCCCGAGCCTAAAGTCAATAGTGACGGCATGGACACCAAAATGCAACCAGGATCTACCTAGGGAATCCATGTGAAGGTAGGCTCTACCACTAAATTATAACACTTCTAGAGCAGGAGTGATGGTTCTGTGTCGCAATCCAGTGGGATCAATCCTATGGCAAAGAGAAAAAGACAATGAGGTGCAACAAGTGGAGGTGGAATCCTATCCTAAATGCACAAAGTTGGAAAAAATACTTTTCACCAAAGGACCTTAAAAGTTCCCCAACTCTCAAAAAAGTTCACCGAACCAAAAGTAAAATGTATTGTAACATCCCAAAAGAAACTCGAGAACCACACTAAATGATTTTCAGGCTAGAAAAAAAACAAAAGGGTCCAAAAAATGACAAAAAGGGGCCAAAACGTCTATAAATAGAAGCTCGCAGCTCATTATCACCATTGTAAATTGATAATTGAAAAAAAAGTTCAAAAAAAAACCTTTGCCAAAAGAGTTGATTTTGGGAGCTTCAGTGGACGAAACAAACTTTCACTTGGACCAAGTAAGTACAAACTAGCCCCTCCTTCATTTCCTTTCTTCCTTTTTGCATTTCCTTTTGTTTTTTGGGGGGGCACTGACCTATAAAAAGGTCATCCCTATGTGTACGTGGGCTTTCTTAGGACAGCCTGCATATGCCCACGTGCAGAAAACAATCTACATGCGTGCATACGCGACTGTGTCCAATACAACCTGCGTACACCCTCCAATATGTGGAAAAAAATAAAAATAAAGAGTTAACTCCCCATGAACTTGTCATTTTGTAGGATGTATATCCATTGGAGAGAGAGGGAGCATGAAGACATTGATTTTTTGGTCTCACAAGACCCTGCTACTATCATTGTATTAGTGCAATGTGGGTTGTTGAAATTCTTTCTATGTCCATTCATGAGGGCACAACCCAGGTTGTTGAATGCTTTGATAGATTACTAGCATCCTGATGCTGAGGCATTTATGCTTGAGGGGAAGTCATTGACTCCAACAACTGAAGATATTTACTTCCGGGCCTCACAACATTGAGGAGTTGATTGGACTCCATTGCGAGGTTGGTACTGAGACAGTGGGTTCTCAGGTGCTGATATACAAGATCAACAATCTATCATTGAAAGTGACAGTGCTACTCATTGGGTGGATTAGTAGATCCATGGATTTACATCAGGCCTTCCGAGCACACATGCATTGTGTGGTTCAGTCCTTAAATGCATGGATTTTCGACTGGAGTACAACCATACTAGATTGCATGAAGAGACAGCCAACAGAGTGTCATATATGGGAGAACAAAAACTTTGGGCTCGGGACTATTTTGTGTTTCTTTTTCTTCGAGAGGGTACCTAGTCTTAGTCCACGAGAGATGAAACAAGGGCACGTGGCCTCTCTCCCAGCATTATGCAGATGGGCAGTGTTGATGTTGCAAGAGGGGGGAGGGAGGATCGTTGAGGCCATCAACGATGCTTTCTTTGACTGGTGGTCTCAACAGATTCTAAATATAGAGGACTACCCCTATGTCAGGATCAAATTTTCTAGAGATCCTGACATTCTTGTACCTCCTGGAGCGTAGCAAGGAGAGATGGGTATGTTTGTTTTTCAGAGTTATTTAATTTTTATTTCTTTTTATATATATCATTTTTTTTTGTATAGCAGAGTATATGACACTTATGTATCTATTATGTATAGATGTGGGACCAGTGCGTCCAGTAGACTTCTCGAGGAATAGGTGGCGTCCTCGACCAGAGGCAATACCAACAGCAGTCGCCGGACCAACATCAACAGCAGGGGGGCCTCCAGCCGGAGAGGCTGAGAGAGTATTAGGAGAGGTGGAGCAGAACCTCACCACACTCACTTGCACAGTCCCTATGGCAGAGATCGAGGATCTGCCACCAGCGATGCAACCTCACGTAGTTGGGGTACCATGGACCTAGGTCCAAATCTTCCGATGTTTGGAAAACTCTATTGTTCATTATGGCAGGGCCAATAGGGCCTGCCCTTAACTAGGCTAGACTACTTATGTGTCGAGGGAACCTTTTGTATATTTTTAAGGGCATAAGCCCCATGACTCTTACTGGACATATTTTTGAGGCGCTTGCACCCACCTATGTACTCTGATATTTTCGATATATATATGCATATTTACATCTTTTTACGTCTTATGGATTACATTTATTTTACAAATGTATTTATATGTGCGTGTGTGTGATTTTTCTTACATGTGTGAAAAATGCCAATCTAATACATGATTAGCTAGAGTATCTATGATTTGATTCAATCTCCTAGGAACATGGATATACGTAATGTAATCAAAGCTTCTTTGTAAGAGACGTACCATAAGGAATTGTCCATGTAGAGTGGGATCGTAAACGCGGTAAACCCCATTTAACTGGGACACAACCAGTTGAGCATCTAAGTAGACCCGGAGGTGAGAGATACCATGCGATAAAGTGTCACAAAGCAACTCTAAGACTGCGTTGTATTTGGAAACATTGTTTGTAGCTTCACCTAAACAGATACCCCCTGAAGATAGCAATTGGCCCTAAGGTGTGAAAATCACCCAAGCTGCGGCAGCAAGCCTCCGAGTGTGTCAGCTAGTGTCATCCGTAAACCCAATGAACACCTCTGATTCACTTGACATCTACCATAGTGAAAAATATGACATCAAAAATGACACGTCCATAAAACTAAAAATACAAAAACTAAAATTAAAATGTATAAGAACTAAACATATGTACAAAAAGTCCCCCAAGGCAACCCACCTACGAGTAATACTTATTGAAGTAGAGACCATTTCTAGTCTCTGCCAAAGCATTTCCCTCAAATTCCACCAGACGATAAGTGCCCTTCTTTAGAACCTCCTCCACGATGAAAGGTCCAAACCACATGGGTCTGAACTTGCCTGCTCCCAAGGGATCCTTATCTTGGTCATAGACTAGGACAAGGTCACCTTCAAAGAAAATCCGAGGACGAACAAACCGATCATACTAACACTTGAATTTTTTTTTGTGAGCCTCGTTATCCAAGGCTGCATCCTGACGCTGCTCATCGAGCTGCTCAAGATATAATAAACGCTCTTCAAGCGGTGAAGTGTCTAGCAATAACTATACTTCCAACTTTAGAGAGGGGATCTGGCACTCTATAGGCAAGACTGCTTCTAGCCCATAAATGAGTTGAAAAGGTGAGAAATCGGTTGCAGTCTTAACAAACATTCAGTAGGCCCATAATGTTGAGTACAACATCAAATGCCAATTTGACTTGGCCAAATTGATCGTTCATTGTAGAATAGTCTTAAGGGACTTATTCACAGATTCCACCTAACCATTCTTTTGTGGGTAGTAGGGTGATGAATGTTCTTGCCTCAACCCAAGATTTGATGTTAACTCATACATCATTTTACTCTAAAATTGACTGCCATGGTCAGTGACAATCTCTCTCGAGACGTCGATCCTTGCTATTATCTGGTTAAACAAAAAGAGAGTTGCCATATTTCTGGAGATATCAGTAGGTATCGTTTTAGTGATGGTTGCCATATTTCCTTTGGCATAAACTACGTGCATAGCCAAAGGATTGATAGGACAAGCCCTATCTCCAGTCATAGTCAGAGTGAATTCACCTGCTTCAATACTTCTTAACTCTGGGAGGAAATAAGATATGTAATGAAGATCATCCCAAGGTCTATCCGAACTAGTCATTGCCTCAAAAATTACCTCGTATAAGGGAAATACTAAGTCTAAATAAATAGTATCGGCAAGGGAACCTTGAGCCCAAATAGGCTCGAGAACCAGATCTAACTCCTATGTGGGAGTCAGATCGGGGTTGGTGAAATCTTGTTGGACTATAGAGTATGCAACTTCTACTGCAGACAAAGGCATGGCCATGCCATGGTGCCCTGTCCCTTCCATCATGGTTGATGGGGAAGGAAAATTCCACGGATCGTTAAAGTAAGTCATGTGAAATGACGAGATTTGAAATATGTCAGCCCTAGGCTGGTTGAGGATAGATGATATGTATTGGGCATTGTCGGTTGGAGGCGAGTAATCGAAAGTACCCATCAAAGGTGGGCACAAACCAACCCCTACGTTGATGATGTCAAGATGAGGGTTATCAATCATTGGGACCGTGGATACCCCCGATAAAGGGTTAGGATAGGAGAATGATAAATTATCAATGGACATGATCCGACCCTCATGTGGAAACAATAAGACCCAAAAAACTGTTGCGACCACTGCTTGCATAGAATAGGTCCAACTCCTTCCTAACACGAGATTGTAGTTGAGAGACGCATCAACCACTTCAACCTTGACACAAATGGTCTTCCCCCCTAACTGCACGAGGAAAGAGAGGATGATTCCATGTGGTCAGAATGAATGACTGTCAAAAGAAATAACAAGAGTAGGTGACGGAGACAAAATGGGTTGGCCAATGGCTTTCCAAAATGACAAAGACATCACGCATGTCGAGGCACCCTCATCAACCACTGTGCGAAAAATGTTCCAAGTAAAACTTTTCATGGTGTAAGACAATACTATCTGAAACGCCACGTGGTAAGGTAGACAAGGTTTTAAGACGGTCATATCAAGCATGATCGTTCTTGGATTACAAGTCTCAGTAGATCCTAAGGCAGGTAACGGAGCCTTTCTCTGAGAAGGGCAGCTCTAGAGGACTTCCAAAGAAGACATTGCGCAAGGGGTTTGAGACAAATCCTCCACCACAGAGAATTTTTGGGTGGCCCTTGCATTTGGATTGTGGGAAGCTTTCTTGAACACACCCTTTGGGATGTGTGTCATTGTTTCTCCCAATGTCTTCTCAATCTGGAGAGGAAGAGGTGTTTTTTCAGCATCTTTACCCTTATCAAAGGTGTTTGGCATTCCATAGTCGTGTTTCCTAGTTGCTATATCAATGCTACCTTTCATCATGTACACATTCGTAGATGAAGGATTACTCAAATATAGAGGGGGTCCCTGACTTCCCCCTTTCATGCTCGAAGAGGCTTGAGTTAAATTTTTCCCATGTGGAAATGGGTTCATTAACATGACAGTTTGTTGTTGTGCCAATAACTTCTAGGCCTCCGCAAGCCGAGGGCACTGGGGATTCAGATGGTCTTACGTGAAAATATTACACAGATACTTCGACTTTTTATTTTATGTGTTTCCCCCGCCAGCATTATTGGTGGGTTTCTTATCCCCCTTACCCTTATTTTGTTGCTTCTTCTTTCCGTCAGACTACTAGATGGCCTTCGGGTTTGTCGATTGCACACTGTGTACATACGACGTTTGAGTAGGGGGAGCATCTGAACCAATGGTCTGGTTGGTCATTGTCTATTGTATTGACAATTGTTGCAATTGATTCGACAGTTGATCAGCATGCTTCGTTTGCGCCGAACCAACAATACCATCGGCATGTGGTCCAGATCTCTATCTGGTCTTGTTAAGTATCGACCGTGGTGCATCTGGAAAAACTTCATAAAGTAAACCAGACTGAGAGTAAATCAGCTCTACCTGTTGAGATATCATTATCATTTCTTCTTCAGAAAAGACCCCTGACGTTGCGACGTATTTAGATAACTATGGTACCAAAGACTTAAGGAACCACTCAAGCAGGAATTTTGGTGAGACTGGTACTTTTATCAAACACTTCTGGTGTCTCCATTCTCAAATGTGTAATTAGATATGGTCTGCCTTTGTCTATTCAAAGTTGGCCAAAAATTTGGTGTCGGCGTCGTATCTCACAGGTAATTGAAAATGATTTAAGAAAACCATTTCCAATTCACCAAAGGTAGAGTATATTGAGAGGTCGAGATCGATGTACCATTTCGCAGCACTCCTGATGAGAGTGTGTTGAAACAAACGCAATTGAATGGAGTCATCTCTCAAAGAGTTGGACGAGCACCATAAATGGAAGGTATTCACATGATCGCCTGGATATTCATTAGGCTTAGCTTCAAACTTTGGAATGTATGAAGGAAACTTGGTTGACATGGGAGGCCAACACGGATCATGATAGATGGGGTCATTTAATAACCTTGTCAATTCTGGCAAGTGCAAAGTTGTCAGAAACGATAGTTTGGGTTGTTGATTATAACAAGGGAAAAAGGAGCCTGGAGTTTGGCTGGAACCAGGTTGCCAGGAAACATTAGGTTGCTAGCCAGGGTTCTAGTAATAACCATGGTCATGACCAGTGTACAGATTTTGCACTTGTTGAGACATCATCAGTTGACTCACTTAATAGGACGTAAAAGGTTGGGCTT
>ML819976.1:132086-155225 GCA_009831015.1 Picea engelmannii | reverse complement strand
AGGGCATAAGCCCCATGACTCTTACTGGACATATTTTTGAGGCGCTTGCACCCACCTATGTACTCTGATATTTTCGATATATATATGCATATTTACATCTTTTTACGTCTTATGGATTACATTTATTTTACAAATGTATTTATATGTGCGTGTGTGTGATTTTTCTTACATGTGTGAAAAATGCCAATCTAATACATGATTAGCTAGAGTATCTATGATTTGATTCAATCTCCTAGGAACATGGATATACGTAATGTAATCAAAGCTTCTTTGTAAGAGACGTACCATAAGGAATTGTCCATGTAGAGTGGGATCGTAAACGCGGTAAACCCCATTTAACTGGGACACAACCAGTTGAGCATCTAAGTAGACCCGGAGGTGAGAGATACCATGCGATAAAGTGTCACAAAGCAACTCTAAGACTGCGTTGTATTTGGAAACATTGTTTGTAGCTTCACCTAAACAGATACCCCCTGAAGATAGCAATTGGCCCTAAGGTGTGAAAATCACCCAAGCTGCGGCAGCAAGCCTCCGAGTGTGTCAGCTAGTGTCATCCGTAAACCCAATGAACACCTCTGATTCACTTGACATCTACCATAGTGAAAAATATGACATCAAAAATGACACGTCCATAAAACTAAAAATACAAAAACTAAAATTAAAATGTATAAGAACTAAACATATGTACAAAAAGTCCCCCAAGGCAACCCACCTACGAGTAATACTTATTGAAGTAGAGACCATTTCTAGTCTCTGCCAAAGCATTTCCCTCAAATTCCACCAGACGATAAGTGCCCTTCTTTAGAACCTCCTCCACGATGAAAGGTCCAAACCACATGGGTCTGAACTTGCCTGCTCCCAAGGGATCCTTATCTTGGTCATAGACTAGGACAAGGTCACCTTCAAAGAAAATCCGAGGACGAACAAACCGATCATACTAACACTTGAATTTTTTTTTGTGAGCCTCGTTATCCAAGGCTGCATCCTGACGCTGCTCATCGAGCTGCTCAAGATATAATAAACGCTCTTCAAGCGGTGAAGTGTCTAGCAATAACTATACTTCCAACTTTAGAGAGGGGATCTGGCACTCTATAGGCAAGACTGCTTCTAGCCCATAAATGAGTTGAAAAGGTGAGAAATCGGTTGCAGTCTTAACAAACATTCAGTAGGCCCATAATGTTGAGTACAACATCAAATGCCAATTTGACTTGGCCAAATTGATCGTTCATTGTAGAATAGTCTTAAGGGACTTATTCACAGATTCCACCTAACCATTCTTTTGTGGGTAGTAGGGTGATGAATGTTCTTGCCTCAACCCAAGATTTGATGTTAACTCATACATCATTTTACTCTAAAATTGACTGCCATGGTCAGTGACAATCTCTCTCGAGACGTCGATCCTTGCTATTATCTGGTTAAACAAAAAGAGAGTTGCCATATTTCTGGAGATATCAGTAGGTATCGTTTTAGTGATGGTTGCCATATTTCCTTTGGCATAAACTACGTGCATAGCCAAAGGATTGATAGGACAAGCCCTATCTCCAGTCATAGTCAGAGTGAATTCACCTGCTTCAATACTTCTTAACTCTGGGAGGAAATAAGATATGTAATGAAGATCATCCCAAGGTCTATCCGAACTAGTCATTGCCTCAAAAATTACCTCGTATAAGGGAAATACTAAGTCTAAATAAATAGTATCGGCAAGGGAACCTTGAGCCCAAATAGGCTCGAGAACCAGATCTAACTCCTATGTGGGAGTCAGATCGGGGTTGGTGAAATCTTGTTGGACTATAGAGTATGCAACTTCTACTGCAGACAAAGGCATGGCCATGCCATGGTGCCCTGTCCCTTCCATCATGGTTGATGGGGAAGGAAAATTCCACGGATCGTTAAAGTAAGTCATGTGAAATGACGAGATTTGAAATATGTCAGCCCTAGGCTGGTTGAGGATAGATGATATGTATTGGGCATTGTCGGTTGGAGGCGAGTAATCGAAAGTACCCATCAAAGGTGGGCACAAACCAACCCCTACGTTGATGATGTCAAGATGAGGGTTATCAATCATTGGGACCGTGGATACCCCCGATAAAGGGTTAGGATAGGAGAATGATAAATTATCAATGGACATGATCCGACCCTCATGTGGAAACAATAAGACCCAAAAAACTGTTGCGACCACTGCTTGCATAGAATAGGTCCAACTCCTTCCTAACACGAGATTGTAGTTGAGAGACGCATCAACCACTTCAACCTTGACACAAATGGTCTTCCCCCCTAACTGCACGAGGAAAGAGAGGATGATTCCATGTGGTCAGAATGAATGACTGTCAAAAGAAATAACAAGAGTAGGTGACGGAGACAAAATGGGTTGGCCAATGGCTTTCCAAAATGACAAAGACATCACGCATGTCGAGGCACCCTCATCAACCACTGTGCGAAAAATGTTCCAAGTAAAACTTTTCATGGTGTAAGACAATACTATCTGAAACGCCACGTGGTAAGGTAGACAAGGTTTTAAGACGGTCATATCAAGCATGATCGTTCTTGGATTACAAGTCTCAGTAGATCCTAAGGCAGGTAACGGAGCCTTTCTCTGAGAAGGGCAGCTCTAGAGGACTTCCAAAGAAGACATTGCGCAAGGGGTTTGAGACAAATCCTCCACCACAGAGAATTTTTGGGTGGCCCTTGCATTTGGATTGTGGGAAGCTTTCTTGAACACACCCTTTGGGATGTGTGTCATTGTTTCTCCCAATGTCTTCTCAATCTGGAGAGGAAGAGGTGTTTTTTCAGCATCTTTACCCTTATCAAAGGTGTTTGGCATTCCATAGTCGTGTTTCCTAGTTGCTATATCAATGCTACCTTTCATCATGTACACATTCGTAGATGAAGGATTACTCAAATATAGAGGGGGTCCCTGACTTCCCCCTTTCATGCTCGAAGAGGCTTGAGTTAAATTTTTCCCATGTGGAAATGGGTTCATTAACATGACAGTTTGTTGTTGTGCCAATAACTTCTAGGCCTCCGCAAGCCGAGGGCACTGGGGATTCAGATGGTCTTACGTGAAAATATTACACAGATACTTCGACTTTTTATTTTATGTGTTTCCCCCGCCAGCATTATTGGTGGGTTTCTTATCCCCCTTACCCTTATTTTGTTGCTTCTTCTTTCCGTCAGACTACTAGATGGCCTTCGGGTTTGTCGATTGCACACTGTGTACATACGACGTTTGAGTAGGGGGAGCATCTGAACCAATGGTCTGGTTGGTCATTGTCTATTGTATTGACAATTGTTGCAATTGATTCGACAGTTGATCAGCATGCTTCGTTTGCGCCGAACCAACAATACCATCGGCATGTGGTCCAGATCTCTATCTGGTCTTGTTAAGTATCGACCGTGGTGCATCTGGAAAAACTTCATAAAGTAAACCAGACTGAGAGTAAATCAGCTCTACCTGTTGAGATATCATTATCATTTCTTCTTCAGAAAAGACCCCTGACGTTGCGACGTATTTAGATAACTATGGTACCAAAGACTTAAGGAACCACTCAAGCAGGAATTTTGGTGAGACTGGTACTTTTATCAAACACTTCTGGTGTCTCCATTCTCAAATGTGTAATTAGATATGGTCTGCCTTTGTCTATTCAAAGTTGGCCAAAAATTTGGTGTCGGCGTCGTATCTCACAGGTAATTGAAAATGATTTAAGAAAACCATTTCCAATTCACCAAAGGTAGAGTATATTGAGAGGTCGAGATCGATGTACCATTTCGCAGCACTCCTGATGAGAGTGTGTTGAAACAAACGCAATTGAATGGAGTCATCTCTCAAAGAGTTGGACGAGCACCATAAATGGAAGGTATTCACATGATCGCCTGGATATTCATTAGGCTTAGCTTCAAACTTTGGAATGTATGAAGGAAACTTGGTTGACATGGGAGGCCAACACGGATCATGATAGATGGGGTCATTTAATAACCTTGTCAATTCTGGCAAGTGCAAAGTTGTCAGAAACGATAGTTTGGGTTGTTGATTATAACAAGGGAAAAAGGAGCCTGGAGTTTGGCTGGAACCAGGTTGCCAGGAAACATTAGGTTGCTAGCCAGGGTTCTAGTAATAACCATGGTCATGACCAGTGTACAGATTTTGCACTTGTTGAGACATCATCAGTTGACTCACTTAATAGGACGTAAAAGGTTGGGCTTGCATTGCATTCAAAGGATTTTGGGAAGGGTTGCCCCCTGCCGATCCGACGGGCATAGATCTTGAGCCTTGCCCAAGGTTCCATTGGCTATGGAAGGGGTTTCCCCTGGTTAACATTCCTAAAGAGGGAACTAATCCCTGCCATAGATTTCAAAGTCCTTATGAGGAATAAATTCATGAGATTTCCCCCTGTGCAGGAATAGTACCTTGCATAGGATTTTGTTTTCCATAACTGAGGTTTCCCCCGACCGAGAGGGCAGCTGATGAGAATGCGTTGTTACCAAATGCATCAAACAAATAGAATGATGTTGAACCTGCCGGCATGCTATAAGAAGGAAGTCCTTGACTACCTGCTCCAAACGAACTATAGTTTATGTTTGGCCCGACGGAGTGTAGGTGAGCACTGCCAAGCGAAAGGGACAAAGGAGGTATATGACCCCTTCCATAAGGGAAAGCATTATAGGGAGCTAAAATGCCCCCCATGGATCCTTGCAAAGGAGTGTTCGAGGTCCCTGCCCCTAGACCTAAAGTCTATAGAGTGGAGTAGGAAAGGAAAGATTTTGTATCGAAGCCAGTCATCCCGTATGAAAACGGAGGGTTTGTCGAACTCTAGGTGAAAGGAGTAGTGATCGCCACCATAGACGAAATCAGACCATTTCTCGAGGTAGAGGCAGTCGAGACCATAGTGGTATAGAATGGAGATAGTTGGTTAGGAGGCGGAAAACCCCCTTGTAGTGACAACCATAGAGGGAATATGAGGATTCCCTGAAGAAGTAGCAGCATTTTTCTCCATCGCTGCTTGTGGCACTACCTGACGCTCGTAAGGTTTAACTTGTACAACGATGGACGTTGATAGATCAGTGGTTAAAGGGTTATACGGACCAAGATATTCCACTCTGAGGTCGAAAATGGTTGGTTCTTCTCGAATCAAATGTTCTCCTCTCAGAGATGGGTTGGGCTCAGTTTCATGTGTCCCAATCTCCTCAAAAGACCCTTGCTAGTCTAATCTTGACCTTAGTGGTGGCAGGGGTGGCTCCAGATTAGCTGGTGGCTGGCCAAGAATCCTTCATGACCGACAGAGCTCGTGATACTCCATGGTGGGAGAATATAAATGAAACACTGAGGATTTCTATTAACATTAAATACCAGCACACACTAGAAAAATCTCCTATGAGACAAGACAAGCAGATCACTAGCTAGTTGGAAGTTACACCAACGAACACTAGAGAAACTTACCGATGCAAGTGCAACTCAAATACAGAAGCACCCTCTAGGTATACTCTATAAAGCATGGCCCGATGTCTACCCTAGGTACCATGGTATACCCTCGCAGTCACCTATGTAAGTCACTAAGATAAAGGTAGCTAGGTTTCCAGTGCATGAATAGTCACTAGGCGGGTATAGTTGACAGTCGGGTGGACCGCAATGAGCAAGGTATCAATCCTAAAACCTATCAAGGGTATCAAAGAAAGTGTTTCGGAAGACGACTGAGGACGTTGAATGGATTCGAGACCCACGAAGCTACATGGAAAATTCGATCAATGGAATCCCAAGATAAGCCATCTATATGTGTTCCCCACTATGCTTGGTCCAGCTTTGGAGGGGTTATCTCTACTACCTTTCCGCACGTGACCTCATGTTTAGCCCTTGTGTTAGAGGCGGGTCCCGGATAAATTTCACGGTTACTGGAATTTCAAGCACTCCCTCGCATAGACTCTTATGTTTGTTTTTGTAGCCTTGAAGAGTTTCCTCTCCAATCCTAAATCAAGGATCTAGCCTAGACTAAATTGATGGACCCTACAAACACAAAATCTAATAAATTTTAATTAAGCATTAATTTTAGTGGTTGTCTTAAGTCAAAGGGAATGGAAGTAAAATGAGTGATGTTCTTTAAGAGACGAAAGAGAAGAGCATAAGATGAAATTGAAAACAAACTACTCCTTCACAAATAAATATTTGCCAAATTAAACTCTTTCACCAAACTTTTTGTAACTACTTCTCTCAGATTTTTGAAAAGAAAAACTTAAAACAAGATTTCTCTCTACCATGAGCTACTTAATGTCCTAAGTATTCAAGTAAAGAACTTAAGAAAACTTTATTTTTCATTGGTAAATAAAGCAACTAACCTGAACTACTTTTACCAAACAAAGAAATGATTTTTTTTTAATTGTTTTATGCTTCAAAACAAGAAATTTGAAAATGAATTCTTTTCTTATCTTCTAAAGAAAGAAAGGGGAAAATGATGACAAGAAAAGACCAAGAAATGACTTCTAGCCCATCGCAGATCGCAGGGAGTCACTGACAATACCAAACTGCCAGATCAGAACAGACTCACAAACTTGTCTAAAAACCCTTATAAAGAAAACACAAGAAATATTTGATAAAAAGAAATCTATGTTGAGGTCAAACCTAGGCTACGTAATGCTATAACAGAGGTCAAGGCTAGATCAAGAAATCCCCTGAGAAGTGTGACTTCTGACAGGGAAGAGCATGATTGCCTCTTCTTAAAATAAAAATTCTCAACACAAGCACGTTATTGACACTTCAACAGCCTATGTATGTACATGAACTGTCCAAAGGTAGGGCATGTATGTACGCGTGCAGACCCACTACATTCTACGTACACCTTTGTAACTTCTCAAAAAAATAAAAACCAACAGTCAAGCAAACTAGGAAGGGAGTATTGGTATTGAAGACCAGAATCCCTTAAAGACACAGAAACTTACAGAAACTCAGAAAGGCAGTTAAACCAATTAAAGCACCCAAAAAAGAATATCCCCAAAAAATCCTAGAGGTCTCCCCAGTACGGTCACCAATTATTCTATAGAAAGAAAACCCCTCTACAGACTACACTAGGGTTCTAAATTGCAGGCAGAGCTAACTGTCTAAAGTATCCTACTTTTAACAACTATCCCAAAATTACCCCACAATCATACATAAAAAACATAGTATAGGGATCCGGTAAGCCCAACTAAACTCTGCGTCCGGTGTCGATCTCTTTGCACTTAGTTGTTTCTCGACTGCAGATCTCCTCCCAAGGTCAACCTGCATTCACCAAAAGACAAACAAGAAACTACAAGCATGCATTCTATATATGGATTAGTGGGTTAGACATCATAACAAAAAATGTAAACAAATCATAAATATTTAAGACATCATTTGGCGGGATGGAAAAAGTATTTCTTTATATTAATCTCACAAGATTCATTTACAATATGATACTAGAAACTTCTCCTTGAAATCAGTCCTAGGCTCCTCTTCACCATGCCTCAACTGCTTCCACATATTCTTCTCCTCTTCAGTTCTCTCTAGGGAAATGGCAAGGGTTTGCAATGGAGGAAAAAGGAATTCTGGCTCAAACTCACAATGTGGTTGCAAAACATTGGGGCAAAGGGGGAATAATGAAATGGGAAGAGTTTCTATGCTCTCATGCTTCCTTTGGAATGGGACCCCAACACCTTCTTTTATAGGCCAAAAATATAGTAACGGTTGGGGTGACTGGCTATGGGCAATCAAATGGTTAGGTAATGGCCCGAAAACCCGTATCCCTTTGCAATTTTTATTTTTCGCACTTTTTTTTTAGTGTACGCGGGTTGTAATGGTGCAGCTAGCATATGTATGTAGGCATTAGTGGTGCAGGGCACGTACATATTCAAATAAATGTTTTTTTAGAAGATTTGTTCAATGATGGCTTAGAAAAAATAGCAAGTAAGATGGCCTGATGTCAGGTATGCATGTTTGGTGCAATTTAGGGTTATAACAAAGGTCTCTGTCTAACAGGTCTAGCCTCATTTTTGAGAGGTATCTTCATCTCACCTATCACTCCTGCTATGCATTTCATCTCTGTAAAGGTTGTTGGAAATAGGTCATTGTATTCGCATAGTAACTATGTTATTCTTTCTATTATTTGCGCATCTCAATAGTCTCCAATACTTTCCATTTTAGGATTGTCATTTGTCCCAATGTTGACTTTCTTAACTTTGATTGGTATAGAAAATACCTCTGACTCTAGAGATGGACCTTCCACCGCTCTCTCTCCTTCAATATCTGTAATATGAATGTTGCGCAGGTCATCTTCATCTAGTGCTTCCTCTTCAACATGATAGCATGAGAGTAAGTCTTTAATTGTATGTCTATTATGTTGTTGATATTTTGTCATGATTTTAATTTCTGGTTCATCAACAAATATCATTCCCTGTATCAGCTTCAGATCTAAATCAATGTTGGGGTTCTCATGTTCAAATGAGAAGGTTACTACAAAATCATGTTGTAATCATGTCTATTATGTCGTACCTTTGTGCATCTCCTGGTCTATATACAAGTTCCCTAGGATCCCTTCCAATGTATGAATAAAGGGATGAGGCAATTCCTTTGGTGTAGTCATCCTCCACTATGTTCTACACTTCTCCAAGTGTTCCACTGGTGTGCCTTTCCCATGATACTTTTGGACTCTATTTCTCCTTGGTTCTGCGTAAAATCTAATGCACAGTAATCGTTTACATTGATACTAGTCCTGAATTGTTTCTTTGTGTGCACAGTGCCATATTACAAGTGTTTCCTTGAGTGCAATATCTAGGGCTAAGAGCCTCTTATTTTCTAACACTTACTCTTCATGTTTTGTCAAGAATTCCTCTAATTCATTTAGCCCACTAAAACTAGGAGGTTCTCTTATCTATGTACCAACCCATCTTACTGCATGATATATTCTTGCACACTTCCTTGTGGAAACTTCAAGTAATCGTTGTTTCCAATTCTCCAAACCTGTGTCTGATTCGGAAGCACATAATGTAATGATTCTCCAGCTGAGTACCCCATCTACAGTTGGGTTAACATAATCCTCTTCTCACGGAGTGGTTATGTACAACTAGTTTATTTCTTCCATATCCAAACAAGTGGCCTCTACAAACCTTTCTCCTTCTGAAGGATCCAATGGTGCAATGAATTTATATCTGCCTGATTCAAAAGTAATTTTTCTTGTCTTCGGGTTGATTATATCATTTTTATCGAATTCCCAATCCAATACAAGTAATGTTGGGTAAGGTGTTTTTCCATCCACTATATCTATCACTTCAAAATATTCCATAGTCCGCACTACATCCAAATCTATTGTCACACGTTTAAGCCTTCCAATGGGTAACACTCTATGTTGATTTGATAGTTTCAACTGGACAAGTGAATAGCCTAGGGTGGGTTCCCCAATACACTACCATGTCTCCTCAGGTAAGACATTTACTCAGAGACTAAATCCAATATAACATCTCCCATGTTGAAATCCCCAATGTTGGCATTCAGTCCGGATTATCTTCTTGTCCTTCTTCTTGTATGGAGATGATTGATTATTTTCTTCTCTAACTTCCCTTCTACCTCTGTGTTACATCTTTCTATAATATTTTGTAAGACTTTAACAGATAATGGATCATTCAATAACTTAACATGGGATTGAAGAAAAGTATTTATGGTACTTACTTTCTCTAGAGGTTGTTCTTTATTGGTATGGTCCATTAAGAATGACATCTCGTATATTGACGGTTTCTCAGTTTTTTGTGCGACTAATGTAGATGCAACAATCTTCTTGAGAAACTCCTGTCTAGCCTCCTTAAATGTTTCCTTTTCTTTCCACACGTCAAACTGCTTCTGCAACTCAATATTCTTCTTAACCCATTGATGTTGAGTTGGATCTTGTGTTGCTACATCAGTTCCTTTCTTGGTGAAAATGCGTTGAACCTGCATGGAATAGATCTAGCTAGAAAATACCACACACATTTGTAGAGAAAAAATGAGAAAGAAGAAGCAAGAGAGAAATAATGGAAGAATTCTCATTAACTGTAATGAATCATGAATAATTTACGCATGATATACTATGTATAACTCAACCAATGTGAACGAGAGGTGAAGCTAATGCACCATAGTGGTGGTCTAGAGTGATCTAGACACACACCATCAATTATGGGAGTGAACTGCCACCTAGTCTAGTCTCTCGGGAAGTTACGAGAGTGAACTGCCACATAGTTGAGTTAACTAGTCTACCAGTCTTTAGTTAATTGACTGAAACATAGTGAAGTGAGGAGGAGATCAGTGATTCATGGGTAATGCTCTAGTTTTGTGATGATACAAAGGCTAATGCACATTAGTTGGTGATGATCCCAATGTTTCATGGTGACAAAACCAATGTAGCATCTAGACTCCACTCAACTAGTCAAACTGAAGTGAGAACTAAAGATAATATTCTCCCTAAACTTTAGGAGACTAGATAAAGACTAATAAACATGGGAAAAACCTTAGGAAAAATAAATCTTAGGTCTGTGTGAAGTAACTCCAACACCCCCCCCAAAACATTATTATGGTGAAAATAAAGAATGGGTCCCGACAACAAGTCCATGTTAGGTACCCAAATACAAAAAATAAAGTGAGGAAAGAGGGAAAATCTCATGGGAAAAACCACCCTTCAAGGTAAAATGCATGTAAAAATAATAACTATCAGTTGTTAGGAAACTGTGTCCTTCACTCCAAGACGACTTCGCAGAGAATGGAACTTTTTCTCAATGAAGGTCTTGGTGAAGATCTCTATCGTTTGTTCTACTGAAGGATAGAGTTGTAGGTCGATGATCCCATCATGTACTAAGTCATGGATGTAGTGCATGTGGAGCTCGATGTGCTTCATCCACTGCCTCTAAACTAGATCTATGCAGAACTTCAGAGTGCTCTGGTTGTCACACCAGATGATGATCGACCGATGGAACCAAATTCCTAACTCAGTGAGAAAATGTTGTAGCCACATAGCTTGAATGGTTATGTTAACTACCCCTCTGTACTCTGCCACTGATGAATAAAGAGAAATAGTATCCTGCTTCTTGCTCAACCAACAGATAGGTCTTGAACCAAGAATAAGTGAGTAACCAGATGTGGAATTGCGATCAGTGCTATCACCAGCCCATTCAGAATCAGTGAAATCGATGAGATATAATGTAGATTTTTCTACATAATGAATCCCAAAGGTAACGGTGCCTTGTACGTATCGAAGGATATGCTTTGCATCCTTCCAATGTATCTCATACGGCTCCTGCATGAACCTGGAAACTGCACCAACTGCATAGGAGAGGTCTATTATGGAGTGTGTGAGATAAAACAAGCTCCCCAATAGTTGTTTGTATAGTGTGATATCAACCAGTGGAGTGTCCCCACCATCCTCAAGTTTGACTAGTAATAGGAAGGGAGTCAGAGAAGACTTGCAATCTGTCATGTGAAATATCTCAAGGAGATCTCTTGCATACTTGTCTTGATACACTTTGATGCCTGATGTATCCCAGCTGATCTCAAGTCCAAAGAAGAAGTTTAGAGGACCCATGTCCTTCATTAATAACCTGTCATGTAGAATCATCTTGACTGCAACAATTGTTGAAGTTGAGAATCCAATGATTAAAAAATCATCAACATACAGAACTAAGAGTAGAAGTGAATCAGTCATCCTGAGAATGTAGACATGATTTACAATGTACAAAGTTCTTTGATAGCAGGTAGGATTCCATCTTGGCATGTCAGGCCCTCAGAGCCTGCTTAAGGCCATAAATAGATTTCTTTAGTCGACATACCAAAGAGGAATCCTACATAAATCCCTTGGGTTGCTCCATATATATCTCTTCAGAGAGATCACCATGAAGAATTGCATTCTTCATGTCCATTTGATGGAATTCCCATCCCTTGGCTTCTACAATGGAAAGTGCCAAATGTATGGAATCCATCTTCTCTACTGGAGTGAAGGTCTCCTCATAGTCAATGCCATGCACCTGCTGAAATCCTTTGGAAACAAGCCTGGATTTCTATCTACTAATCTTTCCATCCGTTGTGCTCTTGGCCCTATAGACCCATCTGCATATGACAAGTTTCCTTCTAGGTTCTCGAGGAGGGATTTGTACTCCTTCTAAATAGAGGATTCCCAAAAGGGATTTCCAGCAGCCTCACCATAAGCCTATGGATCTAAATAATGAACCAAGAAAATATTCCTAGAGGGAAATGGTTCATTGGCAATGAGTGCAATAGGAGGCTCCTCAAAATTAGATTGAGTCCTCCTAGTATCAGCTGGATCACCAACAAGATCCCCTGCATCCTGAAGAGTAGTTTGTTCCCACTTGGGCCTCTGATCTAGCTCTGCGTCTACATATGGATGCTCTGACTCTGGATATGATTGTACTGACTCTATATCTAGATCATTTGAATCCTCTGAATCACAACTCTCATCTGAAGAAGACTCAACATATGCATTATCATCATCTCGGACAAGTGGAGCAATGAAGGTATCTTCATGCGGCTACTGAGGTACATGTGAGACACTTTCCTCGAATTGGACACTTTGCTCAATGATGAGTTGATATGAGGAAATATCAATAAGTCTGTATCCCTTCACACCATCGGGGTACCCAGCAAAGATACACTCAGTGTTCTGTGGATCAATTGCCTTCCTCTTTTTAGAGGGAATCTGGGCCCATGCACATGAACCGAAAATACAAAAGTGGGTAACTTCCTGTTTGAGGCCGCTCCAAGCCTCGTAGGGTTCTTATCCTTGACAGATCTATTGGGAGATATATTTTGGATGTATGTTTCACAATTAAGTGCTTCATACCATAGTATATGTGGTAGTGAATTTGCATGTAGAATGCAAGATGCCATCTTTTTTAGAGATTTGTTTTTCCACTCAACAACTATGTTTTGTTGTGGAGTATAGGGAATTGTGTGTTGCAACTGAATCCCTACCTCATGCAAAATATTTTGGATCACATGATTGACATTCTCTCCACCATTATCAGTTCAAAGGACTTTGATTTTCTTTCCTGACTGTGTCTTAACTAGGGATTTGAAATCTTTGAGGTGTTAAAATACCTCGGATTTTTTCCTGAGAAAGTAAACCCATGTGAAACGTGAGAAATCATAAAAAAAAATGAGAAAAAACCTTGCTTTTCTGATTGATGGATGTGGAAAAGGACCTATGAGGTCACTATGGATCAGATCTAAAGGAGAGGAAGCTCTTTTATTCTTTCCTTTGTCGATTTTCTCTTGAGGGTGTTTTCCAAGAACACATCCCTCATAGATTCCTTTGGAGAAATGGATGTTTGGTAGACCATCAACCAATATTTTCTTGCTAAGCTATTGCATATATCTGAAATTCAAATTCCCTAACCTTTCATGCCATATCCTACTACTTTCATCAGCATGGGTAAGCAGTAAAGCATAATCTGGTTCAATAAATTTAGAAAATGTATACAATCTAGATTGATGATTTACCTCACCGATAGACACCCTGGAATTGGTTTGCATGTCATAGATGTCCACTTCATTAGGTGTGAATATGAATTTATTTTTGGTGCCCGAATTCTTCATCTTATACACGAAGAGAATATTTACATAAAGTTTGGGAACGTGCAACACATTCTTGAAGATTTCGTTGGTGAGTTCAATCCTTCATTTGTCAGTGACCTCGAATGGAGAGTTGGCCCCCATCAGAATAGGAGGACATTTTCATTCATCCAATGAAGAATAGACTTATTTTGTGTCATCCATGTGATGTGATGCTCTTGAATCTACGATCCAAGCATCGAGAGAGGAGTTGATGGCAATCAAGGCATGGATAGAATTTCCTTTCTTGGGATTCTGATCTTCTGGCTTCTTCTTCTTAGAACCGTCAGGGATGCGATCTCCAAGGTTATTTTGATGAATTATTTGAGTCATTAGATCTATTTTTTTCTGCATGCATGTGGATTTTGGATGGAATTCTTTATGAAAGTATGTGCATTTCTCCCCTTTTCTTCCCTTTCCACCTTTGGATCCAGAGGCATCGGTGAAGGGTTTTGAGTACCCTTCCTTCTTCAGATTTGCATGAGATTTTATTTTGTCTTTATATTTATATTTCTGATATTGATGGCTTCCATATTTCACAGTAAGTGCATGCTCCTTTAGGCCTTTGATTTTTCCCATGTTGATGAGCTTGGTTTGCTCTTGTGTCAGGGATTCAATAAATTCCTCAAGAGAAGGAATCTTCCAGGTGGCTCCAGAGGTGAATTTGACTGAATGGAATGTGGATACAAACACAAATAATTTAGGACCAAGTTTGGAGAGAATGGTGAGAACCATTGTTTTCTCCTCCTTAGATTTATCAACCCCGCAAGCTTTGAGTTGCAATAATAAATCCTTGTATTTTGTAAAGAAATCTTGGAGATTATCGAAGCTTTTTGGATCCAATGTGAGCAATTCCACCTCGAGCATGTGTCCCATCATCTCATAATGTTTTCCAAAGAGACATTACAAGGTGGTCCAGGATTTATTGGGGGTTTTCCAGGAAGATATGTGAAAAAGGAGATCGAGAGAGATGAGACTGCAAATTGTTTTGAATGCTTCATCCATTCGATTTAGATACTTGGATTTTTCTATGGATGATGTCAGTTTTTTCTCTGTATTCAAGGTTAACCTGTACAATCCTTTCATTCATATATGCATGATTATTCTCTCCTTCCATGCAAAGTAATTGTAATGTGTAAGAATGAATTCTTTTGGGAATTCCATTTTTCCATTGTCTTCAATCTTTGGTACCTACAAAAATAATTTAGTGTAGATTTTATTAGAATTTTGTTGGCTTTGATGCCATGTAAATTTGTTGAACCTGCACAGAATAGATCTAGCTAGAAAATACCACGCACATTTGGAGAGAGAAATTGAGAAAGAAGAAGCAATAGAAAGAATGGAAGAATTTTCATTAACTGTAATGAATAATGAATAATTTACACATGATATACTCTGTATAACTCAACCAATGTGCTCTGGAGGTGAATCCAATACTCCACAGTGGTGGTATAGAGTGATATGGACACACAACAGTAGTTACAGGAGTGAACTGCCACCTAGTCCAGTCTCTCGGGCAGTTACGAGAGTGAACTGCCACCTAGTTGAGTTAACTAGTCTACCAGACTTTAGTTAACTGACTGAAGCCGAGTGAAGTGAGGAGGAGATCAAGGAATCATGGGTAATGCAATAGTATGGTGATGATACCAAGGCTAATGGGAATTATTTGGTGATGATCCCAATGTTTCATGGTGACAAAACCAATGTAGCATCTAGACTCCACTCAACTAGTCAAATTGAAGTGCGAACTAAAGAGAATATTCTCCCTAAACTTTAGGAGACTGGATAAAGACTAATAAAAATGGGGAAAAAATTAGGAAAAATAAATCATAGGTGTGTGTGAAGTAAATCCAACACTTGGCTCCTCCTCGAGTGACTATATTGATGTTACTCCCATCATCCATGGCTTCTACAGAGATCCATTCAACATTCTGTTTGTTCTGGTTCCTTTTTTCCTGGATATTTCCCAAGAATTTTAGGCATTCTTCTTTCTCATGGTCTATTGTGTGATAGTATATACATGTCACTGGTGGAAGTGGACAATCCCTTGCATAATGTCCTGGTTGTTGGAAGTTGTGGCACACTATTGGTCCTCTACCTTGTCCAAATCCTCTTCTTCCTCATCCTCCACCTCTGTATCCACCTCGATCTACTTGTGGTGCGTTGTACTGGGGTACCTGGTTATACTGCGTGGTTTTATACTGTGGTTGCACATTATTATATTGTGGTTGCACATTATTATACTGTGGTTGCGCATTGTTGTATTATTGTTTCACATTGTTGTATGGTGGTGGTACCTGGCTGAACTGAGGTGTAACTTGTCCTGTCATCATTTTTTCTTGCACCCTATAAGTATCTAAAGTTCTTTCTCTCATCATCTCCATCGTTCTTCAATCCTTATCATCATGACCCACTAATTTTCAAAAATTCCAATATAAACTTTTTGGTATTGTCTTATACTTTTGCATCATTGGAGAATAATATGGATCATGTCCATGCATCTTACAAATCTCGCACCATGGTCCTCTTGTTGGCAATGGGTTTGGTAAACCTGTTTCCATATACTATGCAAAAGTTGGACATTCATTATTATGGTTTCCTTTTGTCCTGCATAGGGTACACCAAACAAATTCTCTTTTCTCTTTACCCTTATTCTCGTTAAGTTGAAATGTTAGATTCTTCAAATCCTCCTTCGGTTCCTCTATTGTTGGATCTGTCTATTGATACTAGTTCTCTTTTAGTTGTAAGGATGCCTACAGAGCCTCTGCCTGATTTTGGAGCTTCTTTTGTCTTGGTGGGTATTTCAAGTGTGGTAGCAGTGAATTCACAAATAAGTGCTTATGTTGCATGTCAGTAATTGCATATTTCAACTTATCTTTCAGACGTTTGAACCTATCATCAATATCCCAAATAGACTCACTTGGTTTCTTCCTGATTTCAATCATTTCATTCATGTATTGGTATTCTGTGTTGGGCTTCTTAAATTCATTTACTAGTAGTTTTTTCACGTATATGATAGTCTTTGGTACTCCCTAGGAATATTTACATGCAGGCTCATGTACCGGTCTAGTGCGCAGTCTCTTAGTGTGATAGCTAACTACACAAGCTTTGTATCCTCATTTTTGATCTACTTTGCTTCCCATATCTTCTCACAGACGAATAAGTTCTTTTCAGGGTCCTCTGATGCCTCTCCTTGGAATTCTGGTAATCTGATTGTGGGATCATGCCCTACCATTTTGAATTGTGTTGAACTATTGCCTCTGCGTGGTGTAGATAATTGGATGTTACTTCCTGAACTGGCTCCCCCAATTGATGCTCCTTGATTGGATCCTTGTCTTGTTATTTTATTCCACTAAATTTGGTTGTCTAAACGCTCGTGTTATTTCTGGTGTGTTAGTCGCACATGGGGTTGTAGGTTCCACACTAACGGTGATCTGAACTGGAGTTATACCTTTTGTTCCTAACCTTGGACCTCCTATTTTCCTTTAATATGTTGAACATAGGATTTCCTGAATTTTCTCCACATCCTAGAGATCCTCTACCTCTTCTTCATCTCTTTCCAAACCTTTTATATCATCTATAGCTCTCTTCTTGTTATTCATTTTATATTGGTAGGGTATTTCACTGTGCGTCTTTCCAACATTTTCCATTATCTTCTTTATCTGGTCTTATTCCATCATAATTTGGTCCATGGCCTCCTTCTTTCCTTTATCCATATCCTCTTCCATATCTCAACCTCCTGTTAGTGCTTCCCCCCTTCCCCCATGCACGTAAGGAAGTTTAGTTGTCTGATTCCATGATAATCACACCATTGTCATATAATAAAATCTTGATTGAAGTATACAACGATCTGATGTAACTACCTCTTGGTCCCTTTATAAAATCCTTCGCTATTGTGGTGTAGGAATTCATGGAATCTACTGCAAATTTAGTGATAAACCCTGCAACAATAGTGTCTAACGCGATCTCCACAAGATTCCACTCCAGTTGTATGATTCGATTTGTAGGGTAGTTTTCATTTAACCTCAATAACCACTCCTGCAACAAATGCAGGAAATCACAGAAAAATACCTCATGCAAATTGCTAAACACGTATTTGTCGAGATATTTGCATGGTGTTAACATATGGTTTATGTTGTCCTTCTACGCAAAATCAAGTTCCTTTATTTTCAACCATCTTTCAATCTCCTCCTTCATTGGATTCCATGGCTTGAATATTCCCTTCTATACATTCATTCTCCATGCGTTTCTTCCACGAATCCCATCCACTCAATCCTATGCAGTTCCAGTTGGCAACAGAACCATTTGTTGGGTCTTCTTTCTTTTACTTCTTCTTGGGCTAACCCACGTTCAGATCTCAATAGGTTTCCAACAAAACCCTAAAAAACTATCGTCCCTCCTGGTAATCCAGATAGAAATGTTGTGCATAGGGTGCACAACACAATCTCACCCGAGATAGCTTTTATGGGTGACTGCAATACTCTAGTGTTTTCGGTCTAGGAATGAGTGGGGATCTGTGATTGTGTTCTTTCTTCCTTGTGCATTATCCTTGTTAATTATTCAATTCCTTCTATGATTAATTCATCTTTAAACCTATTCATGCATGTTGATATAACTACTTTAACCATTCATTCATAAGCTAATGATCAACAGAAAGTAAACATTCATTAACAATCACACATAACACAATGTTTACCATGGTTCACCCCCTCTTGGGGCTACGTCCACAAAGATATGGCTTCTCTGCTCTTTTATTTATTCTACTGCAAAATCTTGCAATGCACGCATTACATCTTGAGTAATACAATCAAAATGAGGGTGAGAACCCTCTGTGAGGAAAACTAGATCACACCAGGCTCCTCAGCCTGTAACCTAACCCTCAAAAACTAAATTATTTGACTCTTATATAAGACTTGTTACAATCAACAACCCACAAAATCATAATAATCAACTCTCTCTATTATAATGTATTCTCCCTTATCCTCTCAACTAAGATCTATATCTCTTTCTTTCGTCCCGATATGTATATTCCCCTTCTAGACCTCCTCGGTCCTTATTTATACTACTTTATGTCTTAGAGTCATTACAATATTGCCAAAATCGCTAACCCTATCATGGTTAGGTTTGTCTTCATGTGCTCCACATTATGTTTTCTCCTACATGTTTTTTTTCCTTCTTTTTCGACATGCTTCTTTCTTGCCACCTGTTGCGTGCGCTTCAAAATTAGGTCTTTCTCAAAAAACAAAATTCTCCAAAAATAGGCTTGCACCCAAAATAGACTTCCTTCTCAAAATAGGCCCATGCCCAACACTCTTAATTAGATTCAACATGTCACCATGACATCCATTACCTCACAATGCATTTGTACTTCATCATGTGCACCCTTGTGACTTCACAGGAAATGCATCCAAGGCCCATGGGTAGTTCTCAAATAACTACAACATGTCCCTAATACATCCACTACCCTGCAATACATCAGTACTTGATGATGTGCACCCTTGGTCTCAGTGCCATCCCTTTTTCATGCTGGATGAGATCCACCTGTCTCTATGCCAACCATTTTTCATGTTGGATGAGAACACTCAGTGCCAACCCTTTTTCATGTTAGATGAGTTCGACCTGTCTCAGTGCCAACTCTTTTTCATGTTGGATGAGAACACTCACTCCCAACCCTTTTTATGTTGGATGAGTTCCACCTATCTCAGTGACAAACCTTTTCATGTTGGATGATAACACTCAATGCCATCCATTTTTCATGCTCGATGAGTTCCGCCTATCTCAATGCCATCCCTTTTTCATGTTGGATGAGAACACTCAATGCCATCCCTTTTTCATTTTGGATGAGTTCCACCTGTCTTAATGCTATCCCTTTTCCATGCTAGATGAGAACACTCAATGTCAGCCCTTTTTCATGCTGGATGAGTTCCACATGTCTCAGTTCTATCCCTTTTTCATGCTATATGAGAACACTAGGTGCCAACCTTTTTTCATGTTGGATGAGTTCCACCTGTCTCAGTGCCAACCCTTTTTCATGTTGGGTGAGAACATTCATTTCCAACCCTTTTTCATGCTAGATGAGTTCCACATGTCTTAGTTCCGACCCTTTTTCATGTTGGATGAGAACACTCCCTCTAAAGAGGGACCACACCAAGCTTTTCCCTAAAGTACTCAAAATTCATCCTCAAAAGCGTCTTGGTAAACACATCTACAACGTGATCCTCTATAGTCATGAAACTGGAGCCTTATTTCTCCCTTCTACATTATATCCCTGATATAGTAATATCTGATCTCGATATTCTTTGACATGTCATACATCACGGGGTTCTTTGACGACTTCATGAAACTATCGTTGTCACGCCAAATGTATGTCACCTCCAGTCTGAGACCAAATATGTAATGTACCTGACTTGGCTAGTCTAGGAAATGTTGCTAATGTGTGTGTAGGATCAAAGGTTTACAGCATATAAATGATCACACAAATAATAAACGCGACAAAGGACTGCAAATTTTGTATTATGATATCTCTGTGGAATACAAAATAGCCGAATGCGGATGAATAAACTGACAATACTCGACTAGATCAACAGACAAAGGATCTTAGCCAGAATACAAATAAGCAATTGCGGCTGAATAAAATAACAATACTCATCTAGATCAAAAGACAAAAGGATCTTAGCCGAAATACAAATAAGCAACTAAAAGATAATACCCAGAATATGGGAGCACTGCGGAATCAATGAAGAATGATGGAAGACCTGGATGATCTTCCTGGTGACTAGGGTGTGTCTTTCAACACCAAAATCAGCCAACTGGTGTCTTCCTCCTAGAATACACTGAACTATCTCTCCTGAGATGTGCCTCTTCTCCTCAATGACAAGTCATAATCTGCATAATGTTGAATTAGGTCACTGACCCCTCCTTTATAGATTTACAAAACCCTAAATCATGTTGAAACCCTAATTCACTGTTGACTTCCAAAACCCTAAATCACTGTTGAAACCTAATTCACTGTTGACTTCTATTTTTAGCTCATAATGACTTAAAATCACTTTTAACCCTTTTTAACTCAATGTCACTTTCTGAATATAACACCTATGACAGGAGTGACCTCTAGTAACCTTGTTTACCCCTCTTTGGCCCTAGTTATAGTCTAACAGAGCGGTTTAGACCATTAAGCCTCCTCTCTAGAGCTCCTATTTGGAAAGGGACATTATAGTCCTCCCTTCCCGAAATTGCTTGTCCTCAAGCAATACCAGTCCAAGGTGTTACAACACCTGCTCACTCTCCCAAGTAGTGTCCTCTACTAGAATCCCTCTCCATCTGATCAAACACTCTCTGATGACCTTGCTCCTCAGTTTCCGCTCCCGGAACTCCAAAACCTCCTCTGGAACTAACTCCAACTGTCCCTCCTCATCCAATGGGGGAAGCTCCTCTGATGTGCTAATGAATTGTCCCACTTCCTTTTTGAGGCAAGACATGTGGAACACATTATGAATATTTCTTCCCTCTGGAAGCTCTAGCTCGTAAGAAATCTCGCCTACTCAGCACATGATCTTGTAAGGACCATAAAATCTAGGCTTGAGCTTCTTGGCCTTGTTATCGCTCAGTTTGTAGTCTAGGTTAGGTAGCTTGAAAGGTAAGGATCAAAATGGCGTAACAGGAGCTTCCCCACCCTAAATATAAAGAGCCCCTCATCGAGGTGACAGTGGGGAGCATATGATGATATTTTATGCTAATTCAAAGATTGATTATATACATTGAATACTATATCATTTCCAGTGTTTATTGAGAAGTAATAAGCCATAATCATTTTTTCAATCATTGACTTCGTCAATAATTACTGCTATTTATGCTCATGTATATTTAATGTTGATAGTCATTAATATATGAAGTGCTAACCACCTTTTTTGCATGCATTAGTTTTGTTGTTGCCTTGTCTCGCAAACAGGTGCCCATTCTGTGGTTTATCTTCATCTTGACTATCTTCTTGGCGGTAATCTGTGAAAGGAAAACTTACCTTAATCCTTTAAATCCTTTGCCTTTCAAAACCCCATATTGCCAGGGACGTCTCCCTTGGGTTTAGCCACCCTAAATAGAAAAACCCCCCCATCGAGGTGACAGTGGGTGGGGAAGCTCCTGTTACGCCAGTTTGATCCTTACCTTCCATCTACTCGACCTCGACTACAAACTGAGCGATAACAGGCCCCACTCTTCTTCAGAGATGACTGCCTGTAGGGTTGGAGTCTCAAGAAAACCAAATATCCAACCTCAAAGATGCACTCTATCCTGTGCCTGTCTGCACTTAATTTCTGTCAGTTTTGCGCCATTTGCAGGTTCTGTTTCAACAACTTGAGAATCTCCTAACTCTTTATGATCCAATCCTTGGCCTTGGGAGCTCTGCTCTCCCTGAATACCAAGTCTACCAAAGTGGTAGTATCATATCCATACAATGCTTGGAAGGGTTTCATACCAATGGACATGTGGAAGGTGGTGTTGTAGCAATGTTCTCCTAAATGTAACCACTTTACCAACGTTCTATGTTCTCCTCCTACATAGTTCCTCAAATACCCTTCAACCCACTTGTTGACAATCTCGGTCTGCCCATCTGTCTAAGGGTGATAGTTGGTGCTAGGTGTCAACTCTGTCCCCACCAATCGAAACAACTCTCTACAAAATGTCCCTATGAACTGACTGTCCCTGTCACTGATGATGTTCTTCGGCAACCCATGAAGTCTGAAGGCCTCCCTAAAGAAACTCTCGGCTACCTGAACTGCATTGTACTTTGTCGGTATGGTGTAGAAGTGAGAAAACTTGGTCAATCTATCGACCACTACATAGATACAGTCCTTACCCTGGACCTTGGGTAGACCCGTGATGAAGTCCATATATATACTCTCCCATTTCTGCTTTGGAATGGGGAGTGGCTGAAGTAGCCCTGCTAAAAGAGCATGCTCTGACTTATTCTACTAGCAAGTCACACACTCACTGATGTGTCTCATAATGTCTTGTTTGAGGCCCTTCCATGAGAACCTCTCTTTGATCTGTCTATAGGTTTTGAAAAACCCCTGATGGCTTGCTAGAGGTGAATCATGAACTACGATGAGGATCTTTTTCTTAAGCCCTAAATCTGGCACCAAGTAGACTCTATCCTTGTAAAATATGACATCGTCAATGACCCTATACCAATCATCCTGTATCTGCCCATCCATCACCTCACAAGAGAACTTGTTCTTGGAATATTCCACTAACAAGTGGGATTTCCAATCTGCTGAAATCTCCATCAAAGAACATGTTGTAGGTCTCCTCGATAGTGCATCGGCCACAATGTTCTTCTTCCCCTTGACATACTCTATGTCAAATTCAAATGCCTGTAACTTCGTCACCCATTTCTATTGGCACTCACTGAGGTCATTCTGCTCAAGGAAATACTTCAAACTGTTGTGATCGGTCTTGACCACGAATTTGCTGCCCACCAAATATTGTCTGAACTTGGTCAAGGCATGCATGATTGCCAACATTTCCTTGTCATAAATGGAGTACAACCTCTCAGGTTG
>ML819976.1:92105-111728 GCA_009831015.1 Picea engelmannii | reverse complement strand
CATAAGAACAAGAAACAAACAAGACTCATGCCACCAATGGAAAGGATTGTATTATTGGAAAGAAAACACCAAAGAGAAAGGGAGACTTTGGGTCCCCTCTTCCTCCAAGGGAGGGCTCTTGGACCCCCAAATATTGAGCTCTTCTTACAAATGAGGAACTAGAATGAAATGGTGAAGATAATACAAAGCACATTCAATCTAGAGGTGATATGAATGGTTAAGTGCAATGGTGCTAGCATGCTCTTGATGAGGAAAGATGCTCCTCCAAGAGAATATCAACAGCATAATAATACAAATGAATTCCTTTCCTTCTGTAGTGCACCCATGGCCTCTTTTTATAGCATAACTTTGAGGTATTATTCAACCAGCTTTTTGTGTGAATAAGGGGTTATTTAGGGCACCTTTAGGTCTTTGACCATCCACCCAGCCGGATTCAGTCGAGATTTGGATGTCAAATCGACTTGGAAGTTGAACCAGAAGTGGGTGGGAGGCCGACCAATATCATAAATGCGTCGTTCTGAGGTGTGTGCGGCTTTTTGTGTCCACAGTCACGCATCAGGCGCATGTGCACTTTTCGATCATTTTCGGCTGTTGCACATGCGTGCGCTTCCTGTATGTCCTTAGCGCATGCTGATTTTATAACTGGTTGTATAGTTTTGGACCTTTTGGAAATGAGTTTTTGGTCATTTTTTGGTCCATGGGTGAACTAATAGATGTTTGAAGACGTTGGATTCCTGTAACCATTTGCAAATGAAATTTCTGTGATAATAGATGCCCCCTGATGGATGAGGTTAGGAGCATACGTATAGCCGAAATTCATCAATTTTTCTTCTACTGAGAGTACCATTGTAAGAAAGAGCGATAATGAGAGTATCAAGAGCGATCCGTTGGAGGACAAGGGGAACCTGTAGTACCCAACCTTTCACAAGGTGTGAAAAATAAATTGTGTACAAACGAGGCAGGCATGCCCCATGCTCGTGTCATGTAACTCAAAAAATTTGTAAGACAGTAACTGAAGTGGTGTGTTGGTGAAGATGATTACAACGCCCTCGGGGGAGTGTTGATAAGAGCAGAGGACAATTTTGATGGGGAACAATACTCTGAAAAATAAGCAATGACACCTGTAAGAAGTATCAAGGGTTTCACGAGCATTGATAGCCCAACAAATTTCATAGGTCTTCGGAAAATATAAAAACAAATACAATAGTCGTGAAGTAAGACCCACTGCAACATGAGAAAGTGTTGAAGTTGAATGTTATGGGGGTCAACAACAACAAAGAGAAATGATGTTTCTCCCTGTGTCGTCTGAGACTCCTCATTGTAGAGGTAATGCGAGTCAAGATACTGTCACCCTTCTGGAAACTATGTTGATGTCGACAAAAAGGGAGACACAACTCCAAGAAGAAAAGGGCTTCGTGAAATCCATGGGATGAGATCAAGAACTGATGAGGTATATGAACAAAGTCAAGATGCAGTGAGACTCAAGATTTTCCTTGGTTGGGGATATATGTGGAGTATAGGTGGCAACAACCATACAACTAGGTCAAGTGTCAAGGGGATAACCAGACGTGGGATAAGTTGTGCCAGAGGTGGGATAAAGTGAACAAACTCGGAGAGAAGAGGTAGGTGTCCGGTAGGATACTTGGGGTTTATGGACGATGTCAACAAGAGCAGGTGATAAGGAATGCCCCAACCAATGGCGACATGGGTTGCGTTTGCCAAAAAAGGAAGAAGGTTGCCAAAGGTGGTGACAAAAATCTATAAAAATGTTGGAAACAACGGATTTGTACAATTACATAAAGAATTAAAAAATAAGGTGGGATAATAATGAATATACAAAAATGGGTGCCCCAGTGTAAGATGTCTTGGCCTGAGGATGGCACAAGTTGTTTGGAAAACAAGTGGAGGGTTGGGGCCCCATAGGCGGGTTTCTGTATTAGGGAAATGTATGGAGGGAAATTTGCAGATGGGAAAATTGATGGTGGATGAAATGGATGGTTATTGATGCTGCGGGAGTGCAGTCAAAATAAAACCGTGAGGAAGTACCCTGGGAGTCCATTGGGTAGGCTAGAAAAACGAGGAGAAGGAGTATGTGAATGATTCGTGACATGATGTAAGACTATCGGGACTCCCATCCCTAAATGGTGAAAACAACATGAGTGTCAAAGTGCCTGGGGGGACGATGAATGGGACAACTCATGTGGGTGAGAGTGCTACCAGGTGACGGTACCGAAATGCAGTGGAGGTGACGGTACTGTAGAGCCGGATTTAGGGATCCTAGAGGTAAAAATCGAAGGGTGTGACTATGAGGAAGATCATATAGCGATTATTCAATAATGTAAGCATGCGTACCTGAGAAAAATATGAGGAAAATGTCCCCCGGGGGATAAGGATGAAAAGTGGCCCAAGGACTATCATGGTGTAGATGACGGGGTGGTGACCCCGTGGCTGAAAACAGATCAAAAAATGGACACCTGGAGCTCCTTGAATTGAGTCTGGAAGTTTGGAAAAATGGACTATATATAGCTGTAGGGCCCACAATGCCACCTCATTTGTACCTATTGTGTTATTGAGTGGACGAGAAAGTTTATAGGAGTTTTTGAGATTATGGGAGATCGAGGCAGTCGATTTAGGACCAATGAGCTTCAGGTTAGTTGTCATATCATCCTGCATAGAATTAGGGTTTTTGTTTTTGAGTAGGGCTTGTATAGAGGGTCATACAGGGGTTTTTGTAGGTGTGGGCCCCTCGGTGCACGAGCGATCGAGAAAGTTGCGTGCATGGATGCACGCCTGTAATTTAGACATCAACGCGTGGGGGTGCCCTAATGGGGAGAATAAGCATGCATGTTCAAGGCACAACAACGCATGCATGCGTGTCTGTAATTCTAACAGATGCGCATGTGTGCACCGCTGTGTAGTGAACAGGCGCGCTATGATGCGCGTTTGTGTGTGCAACAGGGGCACATGAATGTGCCTCTGTGTGGCCAACAGTCACGCGTGAGTGCACGACTGAGGGATGAACAGGTGCACATGTGTGCATGCCTATGGGGTAAAACAACCGTGCCTTGGAGGCAAAGCTGAAAGGTGTAAAAATTGATCTTTTTTGGAGATTTTTTTGTTTGTATGTTTGAGATGGCTGATCAAGTACTATATATGTGGATGCAGGTGATCATTTGGACAATGTCGATTCACTAGAGAGAGAGAGAGAGATTGGTCCCAATTGTGGCAGGTTGTGACCAATGAGGAGTCGAGAGTCTGTGACACTTTGGCAGCCTGTGGGCTGTTGAAGTTCTTTGAGTGCCCCCTGATATGGGCCCAGGAGTACCTCCTACAATTCTTGATTCAGATGTGGATCTGGATCTTCATTGTTTTATGGTGCGGGGTGAGCAGTTGGCCTTCACTACGGTGGAAAATGTATATTTCTTGAAGGGGCTCCCTTTTGGGGGAACTCCCTTACCGACGGAGCCCGTAGTACTTAGGGATGAGTAGCTGGTTGTCCTAGGTCAGAGGTATAGTATGAGGGAGAACTTTATGTCAGGATCCATGGTGAGTATTGGGGCGATGGATGCCCTGGTTCATCACTGTGTGGCAGCGATGGTTGTGAGGGTATATGGGTCCCTCACGACTCAGCGGATTAGTGGTGGTCAACTGAGGATTATGGAGAGGGCGCTGACAGGAGAGCATTTTGCCTGGGGCTTGATGTTGCATGCCAAGATGGTAGGGAATCTAGACAGGTGTCAAGTTGCAGACTCATGGGATTTTTCCTTTGGGTCGATCTTGGTGGCATGGTTTCTGGAGAGGGTGCCTATGTTGCGCCCGGGAGTGTTGTTGGGTGCACCTGGTGTGCGAGAGCCACAACTGTGGCGGTAGTCGATGATTTTGATTCGCCACAATGGTGGGGAGGGTGGCCACTATTTCACAGTCGAGGCTGCATAGGTGTGACATTATATGCCACAGATTATACTGCGTTACCCATACTTCGGGGTGGACTTCCGGGATGATCCGAAGATGGTGTTACCTCCAGGAGAGGTGTTCGATCATAGAGATATGGTGTGATATTGTTATTTTGTAGATAGTATAGCATGTATATTTTTATGTATGGGTGAATGATGATGCTATCATTCATTTATTGTATGTGCAGATGTAGGGCCTCGTGGGTGCAAGGTGGAGATGGTTAGGGAACCGGCTCGCCAGGGCTCGGTGAGACCTCCGCAGGGAGAGTTGTGGGTAGGAGAGAGACGACAGTGAGAGGATGTTGGGGTGAGGCCTGTTGACGATGAGAGAGAAGTTAGGAGATTTTTTTTGGATGACTCTGGTGTAGGGCCATCACACGCTCCTCCAGCCGAGGCCAGGGGAGAGTTTGAGGATATTCGCCACTGCTTGGAGGCGGTGTTACAAGGAGTGCTCGAGGGCATGTGGTCGCGAATCCAAGACGAGGGATTCCTAGAGCAGTGTGTGGGGGTTTCATTGGTGTGATGAATTGTGGTCCAGAGAGCAGCAGTAGTAGGTGCTGGAATGACTAGGCGGCTACCTCCAGGTCCAGAGGGACCGATAGTGGGTGGGGCACCACCTCCTGAGAGGGGACCAGGTGGTGATTCTCTAGAGGCACCATGAGTGTCTCTGTATGTATTTATATAGGCCTGCGAGCCTATTTGGTGTAGTGGCACCAATTTTGTATCTATAGGGGCGAGGTGGTTCGTCATCCTACGAATGTTGTATATGTACGATATATTTTTCGTAAACATTTGGATGGCACTTTTGACCGATATATATATATATATATATATATATATATATATATATATACACATTTTGGGGTCTTAGTGATGTTTACATGTGTTTTGTGTTTTTTTTATGATGTCTAATTTATATGTTGTGACAGATTATTGATGTTTGATGTATGTGTACTAGTAGCTTGATGTGATAAATGGCAATCTAACACTAGGTTATCCATGTTATCTGCTTTTTGATTAAATTGTCTTGGAATATGTGTAAATGTGATGGAATCAAAATGTCGAGATAAAAGTATAACTTGCAGGTATTTGCAGAAGAGGCAAGGATCGCGAACACGGTACACATTATTGAGTTGGAGGACAACCAGTTGGGAATCTAATAGAACGCTAATGTGATGAATATGGCGATGGTTGGCCTCAGCGAGGAGACTAATGACGATGGTATATTTTGCTTGATTGTTGGTGGTTGAGCCTAAACATATGCTATTGGAGTGGAGCAGTTCATGTGAGGGTGAATAGAGGGCCCAAGCAGCCAAAGAGAGATTATGTGTCCAACGACTAGCTTTGTCGGTGTAACCGATGTGGTAGGCCGATGGGGGTGGAATCTATCAATAACATGAGTGATAGATTAGACATGAGGTATGGATGAAAGAAGATTAAAAAACTCTACAAAAACGTACAAAAAAGAAAAAACCTTGGGTAGAATGGCTACGCTCAGGCATAAAATTTCTTTAAGTACAATCCGTTGACGGGTTCTTTGAGAGGGTGGCCTTCGGGGGAGGCCAAAACGTACGCACCTTTAGTAAGGAAATGTTGGATGATATAAGATCCATCCCATAGTGACTCAAATTTTCCATAGCCGAGGGTATCGTGAGCGATATTGTAAGTGAGGATGAGGTCACCTTCATTGAATGAGAGAAGGTTGACATGGCAATCAAAAGTGGCCTTTGACCATTTTTGGCTGCCTCATTGTTCTGTAATGAAGATTGATGATCTTCATCCAAGGATTCTAAGTTCAGCAAACGCTGTTCCATTGGAGCAGTGTTAGGTAATTTCTCAATAGCGGTGCATAAGGTGGGAATTTTGCACTCGATAGGAAGAGTAGCCTTGACTCCGTGGACTAGATGAAATGGTGTGAAACCAGTGGCAGTTTTTACTGCCATGCGATAAGCCCATAGCGCGGAAAATAACATATGATGCCAATTGATCTTATGTTTGTTAACCATGCGCTGCAACATGATTTTGAGGACTTTATTGACTGTTTCAACCTGCCCATTTGAATGAGGGTAGTATGGGGAGGAAAACTCGTGGGATAAGCCTAACCTAGATGAGAGTTCGACGGAAATCTCATTCTCGAAATGTTTCCCGTGATCAGAGACTAGTTGTAGTGGTAGTCCAAAGAGGGAAATGACGTGATTAACAAAAAAACGTGCTGCAGTGTCGGCGGTGTTGTTGAAGGTAGGCATGGATTCAACCCACTTGGTGAAGTAATCGACTGCAATGACGATGTATTTGTGTCCATTGTTGGATGGAGGGTTGCAAGTCATGAAGTCTATGCCCCATTTGCAGAAGGGACCAACGGTGATGACTGGGTGTAGAAGAGCAGGTGTTGCTCGTGCTTTGTTGGCGTAAAGCTAACATTTGTCACATCGGTTTACTGTGTGGATACAATCATGAAACAATGTAGGCCAAAAGTAACCGGCGTGAATAATTTTTTGAGTGGTGGACATCCCTGAGAGGTGGCCCCTGCAAGAATCGTTGTGGTAGTTGTTCAAGACTCGATCGACCTCGTCGATAGTTAAGCAACGACGAAGTACAGTGTCAACGCCTTGCCGATATAAGACATCACCGATGAGTAGGTAGCATGGGGCTTGGTGACGAATACATCGACGATTGTCTCTGGAGAGGTGGTTTCCGAATTTTTGTGTTCGGATGTAGACGAGAAGATCGTCGTACCAAGGGTCATCCAAGGGGATGTAAAAGAGATGTTCATTGGGGAAGTTGGTATTGACAGTTGAACTGGTAGTATCTAAGGGAAATTTCATGATGAGTTCGGCGAGGATGAGAGATTTCTTGCTCTTGGGTGTTGAAAATTCGAGATCGTACTCTTGAAGGATGATGATCCATCGAGAAAATTTACCATTAATTTGCCGAGGACTGAGCAAGTATTGCATGGGGTTGGAATCTTCTATGACTTTGGTAGTTCGAAGCAGAATGTAATGGCATAGCTTCTGGACTGTGAGGACAACTGCAAGGGCTAGCGTTTCTTCATGATTGTATTTCAAGGGTGTCCCTGAAAGGTTTTTACTAATGTAGTAAATCACATGCTCATGGTCGTCATCCTCTATTTGGACAAGCACTCTTGCTACTGAAACGACTGAGGCTGATATGTAGAGGAGATAGTCGCGGTTATAATCGGGTGGACTAATCAATGGGGCGTTGGAGAGGGATGCTTTAAGATCATCAAAAGTGGTTTGGGCATGTTTATCCCATTGGAATGGGATGTCGTGACGAAGTAAGTGAAGGAAGCCATGTGCACAGGTAGCATAATCTGGGACAAAGCGTCGTAAAAAGTTAGCTTTTCCTTGTAGGCTCTGTAGTTGGCGTAAATTCTGAGGGGGTGGAATTTATGTGATGGCTTGGACTTTGAGGGGGTCCATGGTAATGCCACATTGGGAAACTATGAACCCAAGGAGGTGCCCAACAGTGATGTAGAATACACACTTGAGGGGGTTCAAGAGGATGTTGTACTGATGAAACCTTTGGAAGATGATTCATAAATCATCGAGATGCTCAGTGCGTTTCTTGGATCGAGTTGTGAGGTCGTCCAAGTATTCGAGGATGATATGAGGCAGATCATGAAAGATGTATGTCATGGCTCATTAGAAAGTGGTGCCGACATTCTTGAGGCCAAATGGCATGACACAATACGCAAAGGTGCCCCAAGGGGTAGTGAATGTAGTTTTGTATTGATCGGCTGGGTGAATTTGGATTTGGTTGTAGCCAGAGAAACCGTCCATGAAGGACAAAGCCTCGTGACCTGCACAATCATCGATAATTTGGTTGATGAAGGGAGTTGGAAAGTTGTCTTTGGGACAGGCATGATAGAGGTCGCGAAAGTCCGTACAGACACGGATAGTGACCTATTGTTTGTTAACAAGGACAGGATTGGAGACCCATGAAGTATAGGCAATGGGGTAGATGAACCCTGCAGTGCGTAATTTATCAATTTCGGCTTTGATGGCCGCTGCGGTCGCTTTTTTTGGTAGACATGTGTGATATCAGGCCAGATGTCTATGAGATGTTCAACAATAGAGGGATCAAGTCCAGGCATCTCTGTGTATGACCAGGCAAAAATGTCTCAGTATTCCTGAAAGAGGGCTTTGTAGGTGATGATTTCCTTAGGAGAGAATTCCGCGCCAATGGTGAGTTCTTCTATAATTCCAGACTTGATGGAAATATCTATTTTGATGGTTGGGTAAATATTGGCCATATTGCCTTCCTCGAAAGCGCCAGGGGCAGGGATAGGGTTATTGAACCAATCTATATGCCCTGATGGGAGAAAATATTTGGTTTCGTCTGCATATATGGGGTGTTGGTTAGGAGGCATGAAGGGTTCCTGTGAAAGAAAGAGTGCTCTGTGGTGGAGCGCATCCCATGGGTGATCGGGGGTAGTTAACTCCTCAAGGATATCTTCATCGCAATGAAACTGTCGTGAATGTAGGGGATCAAGAAGAGTGACATCAGTGACTGTCACGATGTCATTGTCTCCTGGTGGTAAATATGTAGGGGGATTCATGCAAGGGGATTGCGATGGTTCGCTCGACATAAACCAAATATCAAGATATTGTGTGTTAAAAATGATAGTCGGGTGTAAAATTTCTGTAGGAAAATGAACTGGCGAATTGGGGGGATTTGGTGGTAAATCCTCATATAAATCATCCAAGAACCATGGAGGAGTAGGGAGTGCTTCAGGATCAGGAGAAGTAATATGAATAACATTTGTTGATGGAGTAGGGTTAATCACAGATTCTGTAGGGGGGGGGTTAGGATTTTGAATCAGGGCCATTTGGCGTTGTCTGTATTCGATGATCATAGGACATTGGTATGTGAAATGATCTAACGATTCATAGAGAGAGAAAGGGCACCTCATACGTTCATTGATTGAAGTCGTGACATAATGGATGTCCATGACGTTGGGTGAGGATGATGCAGATGGACTGGGTTCTTGCTGAAAGCTCTGGTGTACTGATGTTAGCATCTATCGGAATTGGGGTAACGATGGAAAATGGTGGGTATAATGGCCATATTTTGAACAAATGGCGCAAGCGAATTTGGTTCGCAGTCCTTTGCTACTTGTGTTAGGGGAGATGGCGGAAGTACTTGATGAAGTGATGAGTGATTATGGTGCTTGATTGATTTGAATTAGATTGCATAGCTCTGGTAGTGATGGGTATTTGTTGGTGGGGTGCCCATCTTTCTCGCATAGTGCACAAGGAGTTTGGACATGTGGGGGTAGCGGAGCGGTGGTCTCTTTCATTTTTTGTCTTCCCCCAACTGTAGCAGTGGTGCTAGTGAGTGAGGGTGTTGGTGGTGCAACGGGAGTAGGTACTGGACTGCATCAGAATCCCTTTGGTTTGAGGAGGGAGGGATGGTTGAGGGACTATGGCTGGTGGATGTAGATACCACACTGGGATTTCTAGCACCATATTGGGGAGGGTAAGCATGGAGGCTAACTAGAAAGCTTGTACGCCTAGTGGGGGGTAAAAGAAGGGGATTTGAGTAAGAGCTTGGGGGAGTGTCTCCCAAACTGGGATGTGGTCTTGAGGTAAGGTGGAATTAGGAATAGGTGAAGGTGAAGGGTTTTTAGGTAATTCCTAAGGAAGAAGTTCTGAAACTAGTGGGACATTAGATATACAAGAGGCCTCATTGGGATGGATGGTATCTCAAATTTCAGTTTCATTGGATGAGACAACACATACTTGATTGGAAGGATGAATGAGCGGTGGTGTGCCATGGTACATCCCAAGCAAGGATGGGTCTTTGAAAATTATGGAGCCCATCTCGATGAGTGGGTATGTATCGGGATTAGTGTGGACGAAGGGGAGGATATTATTGATGTTGGCAGAAGGGTTAGGCTCATAATCTGAAACCTGATCGATGGTAATGATCTTCCCGTTATGGGGGAAAATCATGGTTCAAAATACAGAAGAAGCAATTGCCTTCATAGCATACATGTAACTACAACCGAACAAGATATTGTAATCGAGTGGGGCATCGATAACCTCAATGTCAATAAGAATGTTTTTTCCCCCAAGTTTGACAGGGACATTTTGGAAGAGCCCTTCGGAAAAAGATGGTCGTCTGTCATATGCTCTTAAGGTAATGGCAGATGGTATGAGTTCGAGGGAACCAAGTTTCTGCCATACGGATTTGTACGTAATACATGTGGATGCATCTTCATCAATGATGCACCAATGAACTGTAATGTTCCAAATTTTCACGGGGATTTGAAAAGTGATAAGAGCGGGGAGGCGAGGTTCTCCACCGTCGAGATCAAATGTGATGAGTGGGGTATCAACAGGGTCAACTACCCCCAGGGCGGAAATTAAGGACTTCCGCTAAGTGGGATAAGTTTGAAGGACTTATAAGACTAACATGGCAGCTGAAGATTGTGCCAAGTCATCGACCAAACTATATTTATGAGTCTCCCTAGCCTAAGGGTTGTGGACATTTATGTGCAATGGGATGCGAGGAATACAAAGGGGTATTTCAGTATTAGGGTGAAGAATCATTAAAGGGGATCCAATTGTGACTGGGGTTGCTTCCAAGGTGGTGGGAGCAGACTCAGGGGGTGTGTTATATTGACGACTATGTGTTTGCAGAAGGACTTATTCCTCACTGGTGAGGAGGATAGTGTGATTGGAAAGATTGCCCGTATTGGGATACTGTCCCAAATGTGGTGGGGTAGGCTGCATGTCTTGTTGGGTATTTATCACCCCTTGGTGTGGAATGGGGTTTTGTAGCACGACTGGGTGTGGTTGTTGCACATATTGTTGTGGGGCCTGTGGAGGGGCAGGCAGTGCTGAGGGACATGGTCCATTCACAGAGTCTTTCATCCGTTTAAAGTCAACAATTTGGGGGGAATGGTGAGTATAGTGACCAAACTCACTGCAAAGGGAACAAGGGAAGTTGGTTCGAAGATTGTTGTTATTTTTCCCTTGGCGTTTGGTATTATTGCCCCCTTGAGGGTTCTGGTTCCCTAGATTTTGGTTGCCCCCAGCTGGTTGGTTTTATTGGGGATGGTTTCCTCCTTGCCCTGGATTATTATTGTTCTGGTTTTTTACTTTCTTTTTGGCATTATTTGGCTGATGGGTCGAGTTGGCCATACTCAGTTGTTCAAAATTTTGATATTTCTAAATGGGAGAGGGCTGAACAAAATTAACCCCAACGTGTGGGTGTCCTTGTGGTGGAGCCATAGGCTATGGAGGGCTAGGAAATGGAAAGTACGGATTATGTTGTGGCAATGATCAATACGGTACATAGGAAGGCATGGCGTTTTCACTAGTGCTTAGGGTATAGGCTGAGGTAGAGGTAGTACCAGAACTTGGTTAGATAGGCGGGCGTATTATGGGTGTCGGTGGGGGTCCACTTATGGGTGGAGGCAGGGAAACAGGGTATGGTTGTTGATAAGGGGGAGGAGGATAATAAGGATTTCCTCCATATGTCGACAGATATTGGGGTATGCCATACATGGGTGGTTGTTGAGGTTGTGGGTTGTGGTGTGTGGTGTTACCAATCAATCTGTCTGCTGAGTGAGACATCCCCGATTTGTCTTGGCCAAATGGCACGGGTCTTGGTGTGACCGGGAGTACCATGTATAGGTATCCTGACTAGGCATAAATGAGTTTGAATTGTTGGTTCTTGCTAATGGCTTCTTCTTCAGACTGGGGGAAGGCGGCGACCACATCTTTGGCAAGGAGTGAAACAAGTGATTTGAGGAACCAATTGAGACATTGTTGGGGGGTAGCATTGGCTTTGCAGAGACTACGTCACCGACGCCACTCGTGAATGTGCTCAGCAATGTGTGTGGAGGAGGTTTGTTTGAAGTCTGAGAGTAGTTCAAGGACATTTTCATGATGAATGGGTAGTTTAAAGAAGGTCAAAAATGCTTTGGCCAAGGATTCAAAGGTCACGTGGGACCTGAATTTTTCTTCTACATACCACTTGGCTGATGGGCCAATGAGTGTGCGTTAAAATAACCTCAATCAGATAGAATCGTCCATGATGTTGTTTGAAGAGCACCATAGGTGAAAGGTCATGATATGGTTGGCGGGATCATCTTCTTATTTTCCTTCAAACTTGGGGATGTCTGAAGGGAGTTTGGTAGGCATTGCAGGCCATGTGGGGTTGTGCAATATAGGATCATTGGTGAGTTTAGTTAGATCCGGTATGTTGAGGGAAGCCAAGTATGGCATATGAGGTGGTGGCGAAGGATTAACTCCGGCCATAGTGTGAGTGTTATGGGTACCTAACCCTTGGAGGGGACTAGGTGGGTTTGTACTCCCCCCTTGAGAAGAAGTTGCCCCCCCACTTCCGTGTAAAGGACAGCGAGTGGATGGTTTACCTTGGTAAGTGGACCCAAGTAAGGTGGAACCAAGAAAAGCTGATCCCAAGACAATGGCACTTACAGGGGTGTGAGAAGGTGGAGCTGATGAGTTGGCAAGACTAGGAAATCCCCCTAGAATAGAAGGGAGATTTAGCAAGCATCTGGAATGGCGGGGGTTCTATGGGTCCCCTATGATGTCCGACTAGCTGAGTGGATGTGTGCGAATGGTGGTGAGAGCAATAAGTAAACAAGAGCCTTTGCTGCAATTTTTTGAACCTTCACAATATATTTCCCAATCAGATGTAATCAGAAGGGCATCATACATAAAGCAATTTGATAAAGAAGCATATATGTGGATAGGTGGATTTTTTCCGCGTGGGAGAACAAAGAAAACAAATGCTTGTGTCTTAAAATACGTAACGTTTTTCTTCTCAAATAGCACTGAACCTTCTAAAAGCACTCGACAGTGGGGTCTGAAGCCATCTGAAGAGAAACTAGTGAAGGATGAAGCAATTAGTTATAATGAGTGGTAGAGGGGGAATGTCCCGAAAGAGCTGACGATATTTCCCAATAGCCACACAAAATCTGATCAAGGTGCAATTGCAGCCCACAATTGCCACTTGGGTATATGTCCTAAATTTTGGTCAATAGGTACCTTGGTCAAAGTGAGACATTTAGATTTTCGGCCTCAGAAATGGGTCATGGGCTGGATTCCGTCCAAGAGGTGGGTGCCTCAAGGGGGGATGCACAGAACAACCAAACCTTAGCCTTCAACCCTTCATGGGTATCTCCCTGCCTTATGGTGTAGGAACACTTGACTTGGAGGATTTAAAAGTTACCTATTTGTCAACTTATACTGTTTTGACGATGTGCGAACTAGATAAAGGGGAGTTATTTGGATGCCTATCCCCGAGATCCTACCTAGACTAAAAAATTTCTTATGGTACCTCCTGTGGAGGAAAACTTCGTGAGTTTTTAGAAATATTTTAGGTGTGGTTGTTTCAAAGATTGGGGGTGTGAACCAATCTTGTTGAAATTAAGTGGGAGTGGATAGTCTTGTCAAGAAAAGGGTGGGGCATTTCAGAATCCCAAATGGAGGAAAATTACTTCAACCTCCATGATTTCTAGATAATACTATGTGAGTGATTGGTGGACTTTGTGTGTGAACAAGTGAAAGTGTGCCAATGTTTGAAAAATTTAGGTGTCACCTTACTACATGTGGACTTCGCTTGGTCCTTACAAGTCTTGATTACCTAAGTTACTATGTGTCATTGGTACAACCTTGCGGAATTTTAAAGTCCTTAGGAAACTAGCATGCGGACATGTGGGTCCTTACTATTCCTTTAACTCCCTATTGTGATTTATTTCTAAGAAAGATTTGAAACTATCCTAGATTGTGCACATGTGGGCATATATGGGCCCATTACAAAACCTTTAAACTTCCCTAGTGATTTAATCTAAAAAATTAAATTTCAACACTATCTTATCTTTGTAGCATGTGGGCATGTATGGACCCTTACAATCTTAAGATGTGTTTGAAAAATAAACTAAGAGGAGTCCCGAGGAGGCTGTTGTCTTCTCCTAAATATTTTTTCTTTTTAAGGGAGATGAAATTGTCCCTTAACCTATTTATGATTCTCAAGATTGCTTTGGAGAGCGAGAGAAGAGCATACTCAATGATTGATATCTAATTTTTGGTCCCAATGCAAGTTTTATATGTAATGTATAATGATTCCCACTTAAACTTTAATCAAAGAAAGCCATCCATGTGGCAACATGAAAACAAAAAGAGGAAAAAATTATGATTTTAACCCCCTAAGTGCCTATGTTTTGACTAATCCCTTTATATGGAGAGGGAATGTAAGTGTGGTGCAGATTACAATATACATGGAATCAATTTTAAGAAGGCTATGGTCCCTCCACATATCACAAAAAACTTACAATGTGTATTTTTCTGCACAGGTGCGTGGGTCTCAGAATAGGAAGAGGCGCTTTGAGCACCAATGCACAAACTAAAAGAGACTTATGGGAACAAGTGCGCAGAAGGTTCTGAGTAATATAGTGGTTTTGGTGCATGTGTGAACGATGCGCGACTGTGGGCCGATAAACCCGTGCACACCTGTCACACGGCCGTGAAGAAAATTTCGGATGAAATTCCTTCAACTCATCTTTGAATTCGACTTCCTGTAGGTCGGCTTGGGCTGGTTATGGTACCTGCAGGTTAAATAAATAGAAAGAAGAGCTAAAATAACCCAAATGGGGTAGGAAATTGATACCTTTCCCCAGTGGATTCACCAATCTATTGTGCCTCTTTTGTCACCTAAATGCGCAACATAGAGGTGCTTACAAGCCCAGTTAGGTTAGCTAGGCAAGACAATAGTAGAGGAAAGAGTTAGAAGTGTAAAACATAAAAGATAAGCAAAGAATTAAACTAAGAATGATAAAAACAATTAAACTATAGATTATAAGGACATAAGAACAAGAAACAAACAAGACTCATGCCACCAATGGAAAGGATTGTATTAGTGGAAAGAAAACACCAAAGAGAAAGAGAGACTTTGGGTCCCCTCTTCCTCCAAGGGAGGGCTCTTAAACCCCCAAATATTGAGCTCTTCTTACAAATGAGGAACTAGAATGAAATGGTGAAGAGAATCCAAAGCTCATTCAATCTAGAGGTGATATGAATGGTTAAGTGCAATGGTGCTAGCATGCTCTTGATGAGGAAAGATGATCCTCTAAGAGAATTTCAGCAGCATAACAATACAAATGAATTCTTCTCTTCTTGTAGTGCACCCATGGCCTCTTTTTATAGCATAAATTTGAGGTATTATTCAACCATCTTTTAGTGTGAACAAGGGGTTATTTAGGGCACCTTTAGGTCTTTGACCAGCCACCCAACCGGATTCAGTCGAGATTTGGATGTCAAATCGACTTGGAAGCTGAACCAGAAGTGGGTGGGAGGCTGAACAATATCATAAATGCGTCGTTTTGAGGTGTGTGCAGCTTTTTGCGTCCACAGTCGCGCATCGGGCACATGTGCGCTTTTCGGGCGTTTGTTACTGGCGAACATGCACGTGCTTCTTGTATGTCCTTAGCGCATGCTGATTTTATAACTGGTTGTATAGTTTTGGACCTTTTGGAAATGATTTTTTAGTCATTTTTTGGTCCATGTGTGAACTAATAGTTGTTTGAAGATGTTGGATTCCTATAACCATTTGCAGATGAAAATTCAGTGATAACACTCTCATTGACTTAGCTCCATCCTCTGTATCAACGTCATCTCAGTCCCTAGTTATCCAAACTTCTAGTACACCTACATATACCACTACCATGGCATGATTACCTCAAAATCCTACTAAGATGGAAATTATCATAGCTTCTAGATATGCACCATTAATACTTCCTAATCCTCTGAATGCAATGCCTACTGGAGACTATCAAAAGTACATGCCTAAATTTTCAGGGATAGAAGTGGTTACAGCTGAAGATCATCTTGAATTGTTTTATAGTTATGCTGATAACTTGAATATCACTCAGGAGGATATATGGATGAGAGTTTTTGTTCAAAGTTTAGATGGATAAGCCAGGAAATGGTTTAGAGAATTAACACGGGGAACTATAATAGGTATTGAAGTTTTAGATGATAATTTCCTTAAACAATAGGGAGATAAGAAGGATTTTATTTACTACATTACAAAGTTTGGGAATTTGAGAAGGAAAAGTGGTGAATCAATATTAGGATTTACTAAAACATTTAACCAGATGTATAGCAAGATCTCAGCTGAAATCAAGCCTACTGCTACATCTACAAAAATAACATATGTTAATGCCTTTGATTCTGAATTTTGTTTGTTGTTAAGAGAAAGGAGATATGTTACATTGGCTAATATGCAGGATGCAACACTTGAAGTGGAATCTAACATCCTTGCTGCAGAAAAATTGAAAGGTAGAGTTGATAGAAGGAGACAAAAAGGAGAAGCCTCATCATCAAGTTCAGATCCCAATATTGAAAAGATGTCTAAGATGATAGAATCTTTGACTTCTGAATTGTCCAAAATGAAGATTGAAAACAAGCATCCTGGAAAAGGTATAGATCCTAATTCTTTTATTCCTTGAAATCCAAATCCTTATAGAAGAAATAATGAGCAAGTTCAGATTTTACAAAGGAATAGAAATGCTAATGAGGATTAGAAAATTAAAGCCCCTTTTCAGAACATAGTGATGGAGGAATATCATCCAGAAGAGGATGATGAGATTCAATGTTTTGGGGATAAAGGTAATGCATCTTTCTTGACACAAACTTCTTATGAGGAAGCTTTGATTAGTCATCAGACTAATCAGGAATCAAATGATGGATCTGTTTTTCAAGATGATGATCAGAATAGGTACAATTTGAGATATAAAAACAATAATAGTAAGCAAGATGTGAAATATCCTCCCAAAAAAGTTGTTGCCCCTTCAAAACAACAACCAAGCAAAGATCAAGCTCAAATAAATGATCAAGTACTTCTTAAATCTCCTCTGCATGAGATAAGAAACCCTGACAAAGTTCCTTTTTCATTCATCTTTGAATCATAAATTCAGAAGGTTAAGATTCCCATACCGCTCATTGAACTAATGAAGAATGACACCTTCAAACAAACCATCCTCAAATCCCTTGAGCCTAAATCCATACAAGTTGTTGCTAATGTTGTAAACCTCCAAGATGATAAGCCTATTGTTGTCCTTATACCAATGAATGAAGACCATGAGGAAGCCTCTCCACCTTTTTATGTCTCCTTGAATATCCATGATAAAAGTTTGCATAATTTCCTTTTAGACACAAGAGCTTCTCATAACCTTATGCCAAAAGCAGTCATGGACGAGTTGGGTGTAGAAATTACTAAATCTTATCATGATTTATTTTCATTTGATTCTAGAAAAGTTAAGTGCCTTTTCCTGATTAAAGATCTAGTAGTTTCATTATCTCAGTTACCTATGAGGAGCATGGTAATGGACATTGTGGTAGTTGATGTGCCACCAAAATTTGGTATTCTCTTATCTAGAGTGTTACACGTCAAAATTGCTCAGCTAGATAAGTGTCGCATTGTCCCTCTCAACTGTCGTAAGTGTCGCATTGTCCCTCTCAACTTTCGCAAGTGTCGCAAGTTTGTCACTAGTGTCGCAAAGGATGTTCAGACATATTGTCATGATAACGACACTAAGGAGGCACTTATAACATCTCACATAACTGATTTGAAGGAGGAGAAATGATCTACTGAAGTCAAACAACCTTTTTCCATCTGAAAGCACCCAAAAAACTGAGTTTTGGAGAGGAGCGCTCCCCCTTACACTATCTCGGAGCGCCGACTCTCCCTAATACACTGTCAGTGAGTGTTATAACGCTCCCCTAGCCCTTTTGAGGGAGCGCTATAGATTTTGAGAGCGCTGGCGCCCCCTAAAGCCTACTAGGGAGCGCTACAATGCTTTGATGGCCCTTTTGAGGGAGCACTACCTATTATGGGCGGTTGTTAAGTTGTTGAGATGAATGGGGGAAGCATCTTTTCATTCTTGGAAGGCAGTTGGATTCGAATCCCTAGTCCAACCATGATCCTAGGGAAGATCCTCAACTGAAGGAGAAAAATACTCAACTTCCCCAAGGATATCTCAAGTGGTTGAAGCCTCTCCAAGGCTATATAAGCAAGCTTTCTAATGGTGAAAGAGGAATGAAAAAGAGAGAATCATACCAAACTTATGATCTCATGAGTGGTATGGACGGCATAATAGAGAATGTCAAACTTATGATCCCATAAGTGAGACTGAAAATGGAGAATCATACCAAACTTATGATCTCATAAGTGGTGCGGGGAGAGAATTGAACATATGAAACTTATGATCTTGGAGGAAACTTACAGTCAGCCAAAGAAGAGTGATCAGTGAAGCTGCTGTTATCCAGGTTGTGGATCTTTCAGGCAAGGGTTAGATGAAGAGGACTTGACGAAGCTGTCGCATTCGCATCTACGATTGTAAGTACTGCTGTTGTTATTCTCATTAATATGACACGCTTGGTCTGTTTCTTTCTAGTTTGTGTCTGATGTTACATGAACTTATCATTTAGTGATAGATCTATTTTCAAGCTAATGTCAATAGAGTAGGAAGTGGTCGTATCTTGTTTTGTCCACAGAACTCAGCGAGGAGCAAAGGATTGGAGCGCAACTCGGAGCGTGCAGGGACAAACATCGATTAAAAGGTACTCCTGTTATCCTTCCTTCTCATGCATTAGTTTAGATAGATTTGAAAGGAAGTCAGTGTCCATGTTAATCATTTTTCTTTCTAGGGTTATGGTCAAGCCTTAGAGGTGATCTACCTGTCCGTAGGGAGATTTTGCTACAACAGAAACTGGCGACTCCACTGGGGAGATAGCCTCAATTCAAAACCTCTTGTTTGGATTTTTCTCCTCATTGACCTTGTGCTATCCCTTGATTGGTTCAGACCTGGTTCGCCCCTCTTTGATTAGTTTCATGAGATTATTGGCTCCCTACCCCATCACACTCAGCATAAGTGTCGGGTTTGAATCCCAATTTTTGGAATTTTCTGACAATTTTTGGAGTTTTAGACCCTGGCACCCCTGTCCTAGTGTTAACAGAGCGCCAACGCTCCTAATAGACTTACACAGAGCACTATAATTCTCTTTTCCCTTGGAAACAGAGCGCCAACCCCCTTTTGGCCAAAAAACCCTCCACAATTGCATTTTTTAGGGTTTGCCTCTGTGGCTCTTTTGCTGAGTGATCTGGTGAGTCAATTTTTCTTCCTTATCTAGCCTTGACATCTGTCTTTTTGAAGAATAAATACCTTGTTGGTCGGATCTTGTAGCCTTCTTCGCCATTTTTCATTGAGTTTTTCTGTTGAGTGAAGCTTGGAACTTATGCATTGCTTTTCTCTTCTCTTCAGTTGAGCGAAAAACCCTGGTGAAGGTCATTAAAGGTCTACAGACCTCTGTATTTTGTTTTCAGTCGAGGTCATTATTCTTCAAATCTCGCTTTTGGGTGTGAAGTTTGATTTTTCTTTGATTGTTTCTTTTCTTTCGTTTTTCGTTTTGATTGCTACGAAGGGTGTATTGTGTGTGTGACTTTTGCTTATGCTAGTTTGGTTTTCATTTATACCAAGAAGATAATTAGCAAAGATAAGCATTGTGTTGTATTGATCATCATCCACATGCAAACATTTAAAGATATTTTCATGATTGGTCGAGCATATTAGAAGGCATTTAAAAGTTTTTGCATTACGTCAGGATTTGATTGA
>ML819976.1:21583-44691 GCA_009831015.1 Picea engelmannii | reverse complement strand
TACCAACTGTATCCCTCAACAAATCTGATATATGCAGCAATATTGAACATCCAATACCATCTCAAGAACTAAACCCTAGCTCACAAAACATACCACAAACAAGATGTTCCATATCTCTCATAAATAGGCCCCAACCATGTTGTTGGGCGATATTTCTGCCCCACTTCTTTTACTGCAATTTTTCTACTGCACTTTTTTTGCCGCACTTTTTCTATTGCAATTTTTCTGCCATGATTTTTTTGCTGCACTTTTTCTGCCACGATTTTTCTGCCGTGATTTTTTTGCCACGATTTTTCTGTCACACTTTTTCTGCCATAGTTTTCCTTCCACATATTTTTTGCTGCACTTTTCCTGCCGCACTTTTCCTACCGCACTTTTCTCTATAAAAAATACCTGGCCAAATAACCTTTCACAAAATAGATATTCAATGATATTCAATAGGTTCAAGTGTGATTAAATGAGAAATCCTTGTCTCTTATTTATACTTTCATGTAACATCCCACTTTCCTTATTTTAGGGAGTTCTCCATTAACTTTATTATTTAAATAATTTCTTTTACAAACACTTTGACTACTTTGACCTTTTGGGGCTTCTAGATGACTCATGAGGGTTCTCCAACTTCACATGGCCATAAATATCTAACCGTGAGGATTTAAGTGATGTTCCATATACCACTGGAAATGGCATGACATGTACTATCCATCTAGAATAGTCTTACCTACAAATATATCAAAACTCAAACCATTATCCATCAAACAAACTTGGTTCCATTACCCAAACCTTTGTGCTACCTAAATTCACTACCGGACTTTCTTCAAGGGTTGAAATCAATGAAAACCAACCCAATTAATCAACAAGGTGAAGTAAAGAAGGCCTAAATTCAAAGGAGGATAAATTATTTTGATGATGCTTTCTAAGGTATGTTATTTATAGGTCATATCACCATTTTTGCAATAACGTTTTTTCTAGAATGATTCAGACCATGAAATTGGGAGGCCATTGAGGAAACATATCCAAGTAGCCATGGTACAAATTTCATCTTGTGGGTCATTATATTTTTGGAGTTACACTCCATGGAAAATAGGGTTTGTGGCTAGTCCTGAAACTAGTCTAAAGCAGGTGTTTCAGGTAAAAACGTCATAAAATTTTCATAACAGATCCAAATTCAGTAAGACCAAATGTGTTGGTTAGAGTACAGTCTGCAGTATTATGTGTACAATTTTTAGATCCATAAAAAAATATTCTGTGCGGGGCACACTCTACAAGTTAGCTCTCTAGAATAAGCCAAAATTCAACAAGGCATGCCATTTTTTCTATAACTCATTTTCTGAGAGGCTCCAAGTAGTGAAATCTGGAGGAATTTCATAAAATACACTGAAGAACATTTTTTACCATTTTCAGATCTTTATTCATTACATGTACATAATTATGATTATTGCAAGTTAGGGTTGTTGACTAATCCAAAATTAGTCAAGTGAGACTAAAGTAAAGTTTGATGAAAATGCTAGTCTCTTGTTGTTAAATTTAAGGAAGGTTTGTAGGTATGTGATTATATACACCAGGTATATTACAGAGTTACAAATCATATTTGGATGATGAAATTGATGATGGATTTTGGTTGAGGTACATGTTGGGTACATGGTTGCGACAAGTAGTTGATGAGTTGGCACATACATGAGGTGTATAGTTGATGATGTTGGTACATATTAATGAGTCATAGTTGATGCATGATTGGTACATAGTTGGTACATGGTTGGAGGCACTTGTTAGTAGTATTGTTGACAAATGGTTTATGGATGATGTAGCATACTTGTCTTGGTATATTATTAGAAGAACAGATTGATGTTGGTGATGATTATGAGTTGTTGTGTTATGAATGGTTGATGCAAATCTTTAAGAGTTGTCTTGGTAATTGATCTTGATGAGTAGATCTAATTTGGTGGATAATATTGATGAGACATATTGTTGTTATAGGTTGTTTGGATAGGTTTTTGTGACAGGTTATTTGTACAGGTTTGGTGCATGGTTGATGCACTTGTTCATGGTACAGGTTGAGGTACAGGTTGGTGCATGCTTGGTGCACTTGTTGATGGTACAGGTTGAGGTACCGGTTGGTGCATGGTTGATGCACTTGTTTATGGTACATTCTAATTACAGGTTGAGGTATAGGTTGCTGCATGGTTGATTCACTTGTTTATGGTACATGCTAATTACAGGTTGAGGTACAAGTTGATGCATGGTTTAAGTTATTGGTATAGGTTGTTTGGTGTAGGTTGATTGGTACAAGTTTACATCATTATATCTCACAGTGATAGTGTGGAAGTGGTTCCATCATTTTACTTATATGTCAGGGCAGTTGGACAGGGCAAGGATAGGTGGTTGTAGCCGAAGAACATAGGGGGTTGTAGCCTCCTTCTGGTTATAGCCAGAGAATTAGAGAGTTGGAGCTTCCTTCAAGTTGTAGCCTGAGAAACTAGGGGGTTGGAGCCTCCTTCCAGTTGCAGCTGGAAAACAAAGGAAGTTGGTGCTTCCAATGAATGTAATTCTTAAAGAAATATAAGAAAAATCATTCTATGTTTTTCGCTCGCTTTGGGTTTCCATGTAAAACACTGGTGTACTATGTATGTGTGTGATTTTTCATTTGTTCATTGTTTATTTACTCTACAACTATTGGATTATATTGTTACATTGATATAACACTTGCATTTTATGGTGTAAAAGGATTAAATTTCTCTATTACTGATTCACACCCCCTCTCAATAATCCAACATTTATGTCCACTTTTGCTTCCATATTGATTAAATAATGTGAAGGTTTTATGGCACTAGAACTTGGCTACTATTTCTTGGGTTCTTTCCACGAATCCTTTTATGGGTCTTCATTATCTCACAAATTCCCCTCTAATTGAATCTTTGAATTAGAGCCTCCATCCTCTCCAAACGATCTGTGATTTATTTCTAGAGCCCCCATGAGGAGGTTCATATTGTGATTGATATAAATGACCTATGATTCTAACATCACAAATCTCTCTTCTGTTGGATCTTGAGGGTTGTTGTGAAAAAATTTGTCTACCATGGCTAGGGTTCTGTAACTTTCTTCTTAAACTGATTCATAGATCCTTGAAACTTCCCACAAATACCCAAAAGAAACTTGGCTCAAATACCAATATAATTTGTAAACTGTCGTGGATATTCCATTGGAACAGTTCATCACAACATATCCAATAAAATACTAAAATATTTACTGTGAAGGTTAATTTTTCCTTCAGATCTCAGATTCTTTAATTACTGGCTTTTATGCTTAAAATGTATGAAATAGATGAAATGTGAAAAATAGAGAACATAAATAAATACTCACACACCATCCACAATGAAACATAAGATATGACCTGGGAAACCTAAAATGGGAGAAAACCCAACTAGAAAGTATGGTTGCTACAAAATATATCCTCCTCTGTTATGTTCACAAAATAATACTCTCAAATGTTTGGCTCAACTATGGAATAATATACAATACAAAAAAAAGGGAACCCCTTCTCCTCCTAGTGACCCAATATTTAACATAACCCGATAGCCATCTAGGATTAGGGTATTGACTTCCTCAACCCTCAATTAGTGATCGGGTTTGTACCTTCTAGAATGTTATAGAAAATCAACTATGTGTATATCCCCACACATTTAAGAAATGGAGGTTGACGTGGCATCCACTCACACCATGGTTATCAATATCGTAGTTCAACTTGTGGGAGGCATAAATTTCACATATAAACTCTGATTGAGGCGATGCTTGCAATGCTGGAAAGCTCTTGGTGTGTAGAATATAGCCAATGGATATATGGTAAGGTTTGGACCATACAAAGTGTCATTTGATGCCTCAAAATGGATTTGGAAGATTTCAAATAGTTTTTTGGACCCAAATTTCCAAATTGGGACCAACCACTAAAATGGACTTGGAAGTTGTTTCCTCCAATTGTCTCACCCATATAGCATTGAGATAGATGAAAAATAATATAATGATCCAATATGGATCTCACTATGGGACCGAGAATCAAAAACAACATGACGTTTCCACATATATGGTTTTCCTAAAATAACATCACAAACTTCAAGTGGGGAAACATCACATAATACCTAATCTTTGAAGGGATTGTTGTCATATGATAGATGACATTGTTGGTTGACACAAATTACTTTTCCCTGGATCAACCATATAATGGTGTATGGTTTGGGGTGTGGCATTGTTGGCAGATTCATTCTTTTGACTATATCAGCTCAGATTAGGCTCTTTTGACTCCCATTGTAAGGAATGAAATGTAGTGGGTTCCCCTTCACCCACATCTATGAGTGGAATATGCTCCCCCTCCTCAGGCTCCTCTGGTTCTTCTAGATGGATTTTCATGGTCGTGATGGTAGTATTGGGTTTTACACCAATGATTTGTTTCCCTTTATTGTGTTCTAAATCAGAGTTTGAGCCAGGGTCATAGTTGTTTTCTTTAATCTCAGCCAACAATGACTATTTTGAGTGAAATTCATCGGTTTTGTGACAAGGGCTCTTATACAACTCACACCAGTTTCCAATGTCCTTATTTGGCTTCCCATCACCCTTCTTTACCTGCGGCTTGGACTAGCTTTTGTGATATTGTCTCTCCTTGTTCTATCCTTTGTTCTGTGAGTTAGGACTTCCTTTACATGCTTGTGTTGTGGCTTATTTTCAAACTCAAACTCCCTCGTATTCCTTTGTTTTAATTTCCACTCGACTTTGATAGCTTAACGATAAGTGGCTCCTAGTGAGGATATGTCCAAGAAATCCATTTTTGTTTGGATGTACCTGTGTAGGCCACTATGGTACTTTAGAAACATGTGTCTCTCATAATCTTGAATACCCATATTTGGGTGCAGGGTATGGAATATGTTTGTATACTATGGCATTGTCTAGTCTCTCTCTTGACTCAAAGTCATCCATATTGTATAATGCTCATCATAGTTTCCAAGAGTGTAGAAATCCTCCTTGAGGGCATCTAAAAAGGCCACCCAAGTGGGCTATTTCCTGAATGGAATATATTTATCCATAGTGTGCCTCTCTTTATAACCTTCCCACCAAGACTTGACATGGGGAAGGGATTTAAGGAGTGCAAAGGTGATATTTTCACCATCGATTTTTGTTTTTAATAGAGTAATAACCTTCTAGTAGATTCAACCATTTCTCTATATCCTCTACCACTATATAGCCTTCAAATAAAGGGATATCAAAATTAACTTGTTCCTTGAAGGGTGTCACACCTCCAAAATGACTGCTTGTCGAAGTTGCCTCAACCGCTATTGGTAGTCGTCGAAAGATCTGAGCGAAGTTGTCCACATTTTCATTCCTCTGTCATTGTAGCACCTCTCCATGGGGTGTTATGAAATGAAATTATTCTAACTGATACTCACAATTATTAATAGAATTGATGCAACAAAATTACACTTTTTAAAAGGAATAACAATGGAATAGAAAAAATATAACAAATGCATGCTAAGAATATACCTCTTCCTTGGTTTTTTGAAGCTGATTAGTTTTGATGTAGTCCAAATGAAGACGCTTCCAAGAATTATTTTCCCCCTTGCCCAAAGTGAAACAACGAAATCCTCCCAGCCAACCAGGAGCCTAGCCATCTTCCTAGCTCCAAGAAACCTTTCGGTTTCTTGGCCCTCCGTGCCCGTGACTCCAAGAACAACAAAGCACAAATTCTCAAAGAAAATCGTCATAAGAAATGTATCTTCCCCCAGACCCCCCAACCTCTCTACCTCCTCCTCTATTTATCAATTTTCCATTACCCCTTCCCCAAGTCTCCTCAACCACCCTCATTATAAGTTATCAACCTCCCTTATCTAGATTTTTGGGAAATGTTTAAAATAAAACTAAAATATAAATGACTTGCATAAAACAACAATAAATAAATTGCAAAGTCTTTCTTCTCATGCTAGCTAATAAATACAATTTGGAAATTTCCCCCAAAATGTACATGACAACCCACCATTCCCATTTAATTCATCATACCAACCATCAATCAAAGTCAAATAAGGTATTCAATGCTTCTAGATATTTTTGTATGCAATATAATTTACATATTCATTAAACCATTCAATTAAATAGTTAATAATATAATTTAATAATTAATACATTAATTAATTGTACTAGTGTACATGTGTAGAGTATGTGTGCGTAGCTAGCGAACACATATATCATGCATGTACTAATGATAGACAACCACTACCTCTAGTGCATAGTTCCTATATGATCACACCAAGGCATGTAGGACAACAGATCAAGTAAATGCATCATTTAATAATCTGAATGAATAAAATTACAATAATTTATCAATAACCCATTGTCACACTTAAAATATTGAAAGGGAATCAAAATACGGTTTTAAACATGGTAGGAACCAAGTGATTAAACAATAGTGACACATATAATCCCCAATCAATAGTCTCAACTATCATTGAAGCATCCTTCCTTCCTAACCTACTTCCATCCTCCATCCTATCCTTTCCCCTGCTAGACTAACCTGGAGCGTCAACTATATTGACCTAACTCTAGATAGAACCTGTAAGTGGAAGTGTCATACATCTTGACCAAGCTTCCCTAGCAGGCAACTGGCAATCACCATCACACGTCTAGGGGAGAGTGGCTTAACACTGCCCTCCCACAACTCTAGGTTTCAAAGGATACATGGTGGGAAATGCCTCCACCCCTCCTGATAGAACTAGGGTCAACACCCTATATCGAGCCATATTGTGCAACTATTGTTCTTAGAGTCACGTCATCAAACAATCACTTTGGGTAATATGTGTGTCCTGTCAAAACCACACTTAACATAGATCATAGAAATATTTTGAATCATGAATTAAATAACAAGTATAACTTACAACATGCATTATCTTCCTGATGTCTATAACATCCAAGTTACCTCAACAATACAGTTGTTTGGCTATCACATAGTTCATCAACCTATAGGTTAGTTTACTAATAACTCATATCCATGCATATACATCATAATTTCATATAAGAATGCATGTATGTATTGTCGTTCAATTAAAAAAATGTATCTTTATTCTTATCATGCCTTGCATCTATTATGCATTCACAAAATAACTTTGAATTAATATCAGTGTACCTAAATTCCACATTTTAACTTGCATGTTTAAACAAATCAAAGAGATATCATCATCATGAGCATACAATAGTGAAATAATATCATGCAACACATAATTAGGTCTAGATGTACATATCTCAAAAATCCATCACAATCTAACTGAGTTCAAACAAATGTTAATAATTGAATTACTAAGATGAGTAAACAACAATGTTCTATCTACCTAAGGCCAAGATATGGGGCATTACAGTCATGCAATGGATTCCTCGAACAACATCTTGAAAGGATATTCAGATCCATCATCTCTCTTTCCTTCCACCATGGGAGGTTTTTTGGGCTTGTGAGACTGTTCATCCCCAAGTGAAAGTATCTCGATACCCAACACTTTATACCCTGACCTTGTAGAGGACATGCACCAAGAAATAACAAGGAGAATATTTCTCTGATACCACTGATTCAGATTATATTGAGAATGAGATGAGATATAAAGAAAACTACATGAGAGAACAGATAAGTATAATGAAACCCAACTTTTCTTAATGAATAAAATAACATAATACTATAAAATACAAACTAGCTAGAATGGTGGTACCTTATCTCTGAAGAGAAAGAGATGTGAGCTACACTAATGCACAAAAATATATTACAAGAGGCCGAAAGAGTGACCTTGTTGTCTACAGAATAATAAGTTGTCCTTTTAAAAATGAGAGGGCCACTATATATAGTACTTACATATGTTGTTTCCCTCAAGAGTCCTATAATTTCACTTATTTTAATATTGTTATATGTTTTATTTTATTTATCTTGTTTTACAATACCATGGGTTACAAAACCACAGAATCATAAACCAACAATGGTAAAAACTAATTAATAATCATGCAAACATGTTTTTTCCATTTTATTATTATTATTTATTTTATTTCTCTTCATTCTTCAAACACCATGGTGTATACCATGGTTTATAAAAACCAGTTTTACAATACCCTGGGTTACAAAACCATGGGCTCATAAACCACCAATGGTAAAAACTAATTAATAACCATGAAAATGCATTTTTTTCCATTTTATTATTATTATTATTTATTTTATTTCTCTTCATATTTCCAATACCATGGTTTATCAAAACCATAGGATAAAAAATGTTGATTCAGTGGAAGAGTTGGATAACCACTTATATCCACCTGGATTACCTTGGTCATTCCTTGATATTGGAATACTTTTTTATAATTGGCTAACAACTCTTTCTCAATGTCTTCCTACATGGTTAAGCATCCAATAGGATTTTTGAGGAATTTTTTTCTTTGAATCTCTTTGTTAGTACCTAATGGCACTTTGAAGAAGGCCATTCTATACATGTACCATAGTTTGATCCATTGAATCCTTAGGTGTATTTGCATACAACCATAGAGCTTTATATAGTTATTCCAATTTCATGGAATGTCTTAGGTTAGTTACATTGGGTTGAGTCTATTCATTGTAAATGCAAAAGAGTACCTGTTGCAACTGCTGATCCAACTCATATTTTTCTACCTTAGGATTCATTCTCTTGAAAATGATGAGTATCCTCCCATAGCCTTTTAAAAAAAATGGCATGACTAATAACATCATCCCACAAAGTTATCCATCCCTTAAGACATGTAGGCTGCAACATAAGGTTATATATATGCTTAATGGTTTCAATATAGATGATATTCTTCAACTAATACATGTTAAGTTGCAACCTAGTTTTTTCAATTTTATTTTAATGATTTCCCGATAAATAGGAAACACAATAGATAATGGTTAGAGAGGATTGATGCTCCCAACCTAAATGGGTTGTCTCTCAATAAAATCAAAGATAAATAAATATTGTTAGAATTTATGGTTGGGTTGAGTCATTTGAACACCCTTATGTTACCTTTATATAAGTTAGATCATGTGAACCAAATCTTAGGAGAGTCTGTATAGAAAAATTTGTTAGGATCATACAACTCTAGTCCAAACTAGGACATTCCAAGTCATTTTCTCCTTCAATGGCATTTTAACAAGGAGTAAACCTTCCCTTTCTTCTTATGTTATAAAATTATTAAAACCACCACATAATATCTAAGTGGCCTGCAAGATCTTATAGAACCTTTCTTAAGGTTTATAACCTTGAGAAGGGAGATAATGTTAACAATATTCTCTTAATCTAAATTTTGTATTTTGTTTATGTTTTCTACAAAAACTATAAGGTTTTAAGTTTTGAACATGAAGTAATGAATGATAAGGAACTAGATCTATTGGTGCTACACAATTTCCATTTATCTTCACAATAAGTAATAAGAACACATATAGTAATTTTTTTAGTAAAATCTATGATCAAATATTTGAAATGTAAACAATATTTTTTAAGAATCTTAAGTAATAGAATTTGGCAGCATCATACCTCCTCTTCAGGATTCGAACATTCAAGTGGAAACAATAAAATCCTAAGGAAAATACAAACTTCTTGGTTTGAATTGGGTCAATTATAATGTAGTCTAGCCGGTAGGAATATGCCTCTAAATCCTTGTTTAACTAATTTCCCAGAGCGAAACAATAATCCTCCCTGTCAATTAGAATCCTATCCAACTTCCTAGCTCTGAGAAACTACTTCAGTTTCCTTTCCCTCCATGTTGAGGCCCCAAGAACAAAAATACATAATAGGTATCTTGAATATATTTTCACAAAATACTTTTTTCTTCCAAGAAATCCCAAGCTTAATCATTTTTACCAATTTATCAAGAAAATATATAACATCTAAGAAACCCTCAAAATTTATCTTTCCTTCATATTTATAAATTCCACGTATAGATTCCCCAAGCCTCCCTGACCACCATCATTAATAGGTCGACAACCTCCTCTTTAAGGTCTCGGGGAATAAATAAAATAATAATAAAATAAAAATACAAATTCTTCATTCACATGCTAACTCATTAATATATTTGACATTTTCATCCAAATTTAATGAAAACCAACTACACTCATTTATTGCATCATACCAACTAGCCAACAAAAGTCAACAAATTCATATAATTATATGTATATAGTATAATTCATATAAGTCATCAAATCATTAATTAAGTGATTAATAACAATATAGTTTAGCAAGTAACACATAAACTTAATCCTACTAGTGTATGTGTGTTGAGTATGTATACATAGATAGCATATACATATGCCCTAGTGGGTACTTATAATAAACAATCTATGCTTCTAATGCACAATTCCTTTCTATCTTCAATCATGCATGAGTGACGATAAGTAAATTAAATGGATTAATAAAAATAACAACAATTTATTCATCATGCTATATAAATAATCACATCAAAACTATTCAAAATGAACTAGACAAGTGTATTTAAGTAAGATAAGAAATATAGTCATGGTGGTCTATAATAAAGGATGGCACAACCAATTCCTATCAGGATCCTGACCAAACTCATAATCATATCCAAACACATAACTAGCACTACTTCCATATTCCATCTTCCACCTCTTCCTCTACTGCAATATCTTGTATCATTAGCTATACCAACCTCACTCTAGATATAACCCTAAAAACCCATTTAATTAAAACTAGTCTCCCTAGAGAGAATCTAGACTTAAATCATGTTCTAAAAGTGTGATTATTGGTTTTGAAAAGTGTGATTATTGATTTCAAATGTGTTATTATTGGTTTTCAAAAGTGCAATTATCAACGTCTAGAAGTGTGAATATTCATTTTCAAAAGTGTGATTATAATTTTCTAATGGCGTAATTATTAGTTTCAAATGGTGTCATTATCATTTTCCAATAATATGATTATAATTTTCTAAAATTACTCTCATATGGGGTATTTTTCTTAGAAAGTGTTGTCCCCCAAGTTGTCCTCTATCTCTCACAGAGGGAAAGAAGGGGCTTGATTTTGAAATCAGCCCCAAATTAGAAATAGGGTAGGAAGCAAGATGAATGAGGACTTGACCAAGGGATAAGGATAGATTTAGAAATCAGGACAAGGTTAAATTTATAACAAGTTGGTGAGGGTCTGATTTAGAAATCGAGCTTGAATTGAGGATCAAGGCAAGGAGAAGTTCAAAGAAGTTGGCGAGGGCTCGATTTGAAAATTAAGCCCAATTTGAAAATTAGGACAATGACATAGTTTGAACGAGTGAATTGAGGGACTGATTTAAAAATTGGTCTCAATTTGGAAATTGGCCAAAATGCAAAGTTCGACCAAGTTAAAAAAAGGCCTAATTTGGAAATTGGCCCCGATTTAGAAATTAAGGAAGAATCAAGGTTCGAACAAGGAAATGAAGGAAAATATTTCAAACATTCAAGGGGTTAAAAAATGATAATGGATTTTTGCTAAGTGTGAAAACCCTCAAGTATTCGAAAACCTACGAAGGCAAGGATTGATTTCAAATGTAATTTTCCATGAATGTTTTTTGGGCTCAACAAGGTGATAACAAAAAGGAATATCCCAAACAAGTTGAATGCATCCATTTCAATAATTTTTACCATTGATATTTATACCATATTAAAAAATATTTTCTTGGTACCATAATATTCCAAAGCATGTTTAGCATATAATATCAATACAAGTTTTACCTAAAAACCCACATCTCGGGTTAGGATCTAAAAGCTCATTATATTTCTTCAAACATAGAAATAAAGTCTCATTCACCATCACATATATTTTCCACTTGTTTTATATATATATATATATATATATATATATATATATATATATATATATATTAATTTCTATATGTCCCTTTTCATGTATTTTTACTTTATCTTCCTTTGCATTTTCTCATAGTTTCCATGGAAATATGATGTTATCTACATTAATGATGTCATATTTATCTCTTCCAATTGTCCCCTCTTTAGTTTTTTTAATCCCAACCCACATATCCTGCATTAAATTTCCACCATTAAACTAGAACTTGGTATCTCTCAATACCATCTATATATTTATAAACATCACCTCGTGCCTTTCCTAACCATATTGGCTTATTATCACTTGGTTGTACAATGAGAATGTTATCTTTATTCACATCATTTCTTGGATAAAAATATTCCATGTGATTTTTACAAGGATCCACATATATTTCATCAATATTAGGGACCCTTTGACCTAGGTAATCATCCTTGAGAGAAGGTCATTGTTGATTATCATTGCTAGTGTCTAATTCTTTGTCTTGTTTCTATTAAAAAAAACATCTTGGCCTTGATTTATTAACTAAGGACACATCTAAAGCATTCACACTTTTCCAATATGTTACATTTGGAATCCAATATTATTCCTCTCCATCTTACATTGTTGCGCTAAAATAAGTAATATATGTCTTTATTCATATCTTCAAGTTTTCCATCTCTTTTAGTGTTTTGAATTGTGACAATGTAGGCTCCCCCGTTAGGTAATTTTATCTTTCCACTAGCCCCCCTTTTCCATATATCTACGCAATGAGACAAATTATCATCCCTAATAGTTTCCTTATATCGCATGGTAGGGGTGCCATCATCCATTCTAAATTTGAAGTGTTGGGGGGATTTGATACCCATGATCTTCTGACTTCCATCCAATAATTGTTTCCCCACAAAAGTCCTTACAGTTATAATCCTCCTCAATCAAGTATGGAGTGAAATTTATTTCATCTTGAATTGTTCTATAATTGTCCATGATATGTGATAATGATAATGTATCTTGTATTTTTAGTTGAGATGATAACCTCCCATATATTCCATCTATATCTTCATGGGTGTGACCAACTAGGAGGAAGCTTACATATACAATTGTACAAATATTCTTTTATATTAGCATGGATTCAAAATAAATAGCATATGGTTCTTCTTGTCACCTCCACAATTTTCAAGTTGAAAGAATAAAACCAGTGGGAGTTTGTTCAAGGAAGCTCTTGGCATTGATAACTATTGCATGGATTCTCTCTTATATTCTTGATACTTTTCATAGAATTCATTTAGTAAGAGTGCATCATGTAATGGATGTACTTAAGACCCTTTATTTTATAAAAAAATCCCAAATTAGTCAACCATTGGGTCCTCTAACATACTCAAGCATAAATATAAGGAGGATAGAATGAAGTTTGAACTTGTATCTAGAAAAGGGAGGCCAAAGTGACCAAAATACACAGTCATATTTCCATGTGTAAGCATGTCATTTAGAAGAATTGGGAAATTATAGGTAGTGATAATTGAATTTTCCTTCCTTCCCAGCCTTGGTATGGAAGTCTTTTGACAAAGATCAATTGGTGCAATAATTTGCTAAACGAACTATTAGTGGCCTCTATAAATTCTCATTGTGTGGGTTTGTACACCTTTTCATGCAAAATTCTCAAGTATTTTCTATGGTTCCTCTCTAATTCCAATATATGGGAATAGTAAGCCGAGAAACAACTTTTAAAGTACCCATTGTGAAATTTTTGAACTTGGTGCCAATATTTTATCATTGTTGGGCCAGTGGTGCCTCTAAGTTTCTAGAAAATTTCACAACACTCATCATCCTACAGATAATAAGTAGATGATGTTGAATGATTAACCCCAAATATACTATATAATTCATTCAACTTTCCATAAATAAAAGTAAGCCCGTTATTGGAAATAATCTCTAATGGAAGGCCAAATCCAAGAAAACATTAATCTCGAGGAAGGTAATTGCCTATTCATCCTTAACATTTTTTAGTAGAAAAAATTCAATCCACTTGGTAAATTAGTCATGGTTGTAAGAATAAATGCATGGCTAGGGGAGGATGGACGACTAGTTGGGATAATAAATCTAAATCCCATTTTGCAAAAGGAAAATTAAGGATGAAAAGTTTCAAGGGCACGTAAGAAAGATTCTCTATTCGTGTTGTACATTCACAAATGCCATGAGATTTCATAAACCGATAAGAGTATTTGAAAATACAAAGAAAAACGTAACCAATATAGATGATATTATGGGTAGTGGACTTGTCTTATACTAAATTCCCACCAATGTGAAAATATTGAGTGGCCATATCATGAAGTAATCTCAACATGATTTGAGTAGTCTCTTTGTCTATGCAATGCAAAAGAATTCCATCTACAGATCTATGGAACAATAAAGTACCAAATATGAAATAATTTGACGCTTCTAATATCAATATCCTTCTTTTGTGACTCCCAAGGATAGGAGGGAAGTTCTCATTCTACAAGTAATAAACAATATTGTGGTAACAAGTATGATTAGAAACATCTAAATTCTCACAATCAACAATAAGTGAATCATATAGAGAATCATCTTCATTAGGATCAACAGACTTATCTAGGTGAAGAGATAAATCATGCCCTTTAATGGTATTAGAAGTAGATATTTTTAAATAATGCTCTTGTATCTTGATCAACTAGTGAGAAAGATTTCCTAAAAGGAAAGTTTGGTACATAAAAAATTTTGCAGTAGGAAGAGGAACCTTTATCTCCATGTTCTTACCAAGGATAAAGAGGTATAAATTTTCTATGGCATGAACCAAATAGAAAACACGCTTCTATGTAAATGTAAATTTAAATTTAGCATTGGAATGGCTTTGTCTCATGAAAGAAATTGATAAATGAAATACCTTCCTCTGCAGCATTGATGTATATGATAACTTCCTTCAAGGAAATCAATCTTAAAAAGAATCAGTGCAAAGGAATGGCATGCTTGATATGGCCTAAAGTATTTCACAGTTTCTAGAGTCCAAGAAAACTCTTGGTCTTTCTTAAGAAGATTGTGAATGGGATTAACCATCCTAGAAAAATTTGGCATAAACCTTCTAACAAAATTAAGTTTTCCAATGAATGACTATATCTCCTTCTTTATGGAAGAAGGAAGGTTATGAATCACATGGACCCTTTCTAGGTCAATACTAATACCAAAATGTAAGATAATGTGACCAAGTAATTTCTCGAAGAGGCACTAAATATAGAATAAGTGAGATTCAAGGACATGCCACAATTATTTTGGTTCATAAATACTTTCTTCAGGTGATCAAAATGGTCAACTCGAATCTTGGCATGGATAGTAAGGTCATCAAGATAAAACTGAATAATCACACCAACCAAGTCATGGAAAATTATGTGCATAGCTCTATGAAAATTAACATCATCATTTATCAATCCAAAATAAATTAGTTCATCAACAAAGGTTCCCCACTGAAGTGGAAGTGATCTTGTAATGGTATACCCTCTTGCAGTGAATTTAATTGTATCTTGTAAATCCATCATGTAGGGACATCATTTGGGATCATGCAACCTATTGCAAGATTGATTCCATGTTAGAGAGAGGCAAGTTGTCCTTCATGCTTACCTTTTTAAGGGCATGGAAATATACAAATAATCGAATATCCTCATTCTTTTTGTGATGTAGGACTAGATTATATATCCACTTAGATTATTAGACAAGGAAGATAATATTGGCATCGAGCATCTTGTAAACTTCTATCCTAATAGTGGCCTGTATGATTGGATTGATCAATCATTTCCTTTTTCGAATATGGGTAGTTTTTTATTTTATATGGATGGAATGATAAATTAATATTTGGTCGAGACCATATAGGTCAACACATGACCAATAAATACATATCAAAATTTAATGAATTAAGTGGTAGATTTTTGTTTTTCAAGATTGGAACAGTTATCACCTATATAAAATGTTTTAAGGTCATCATCTATACTAATATTTATTGTGTTAGTGTCTCGTGCATTTCTCTTTGAATCCTCTTGAGAGGATGTGTTTTTATCTCTAGCATCACATAGGGAATTTTTTTTATTGAAATGTACTAAACCCTTGGGAAGATTTTTTTCATCTAAGCAAATAAAATTAGAGTTATCAACTCTCTCATTAAGAAAAAACAACAATGTCTTCATCATTCTAGAATATTTGATAAGACTCGTCATTGTCAAGGAGGTGATTTATGTATAGAGAGATCATAGGGTAGTTAGGATCATAAATTTATTATATAGGGAATAGATCCACTTAACCATTTTAATGATCAAATCATAATCACCAAAAATATTAGGTGTCTATAACCTGATTGAGCATCTTTTTCTAAACCTAGGCCCTAAGAGCTTCAAATTTTGCAGTATTGTTAGTGCAAGCTAAGTTAAGTAAAAAATGATGGAATCTACCTATACGTGAGTATTTTACAACCCTGACACCACAACCTTCACTAGAAGAGTCATCATCAAAGTTCATATGACAAATCTAATAAACAAAATGAGCAATATATTCAATGGGAGATATTATTTCCTCTTTGGTAAAAATAGAATAAGTTTGGAGCTGAATCCCCACAAAATTAACATTAGATTGTGGAAGAATTTGTATATATATAGTGAGATCCTTCCTTCTCTTTTGACTATAATGTTCTTAGGATGCTTGTGGACATTCAATTCAATATCATCAAAGGCATGGGGGCTTCACCTTGTTGACCAATATCTTATCACGTTCATTCATAAAGGGGGGTTTTCAATTGTGAAAAATAAAGTCAATATATTGTAGGTATTGGGGGGGGACCCCATGATCAAAGGATAGATAGGATTGGTTAAGGCCTACCAATTGTAGCCAAGGATGATAGAACAATTTCTCACCCAAATATCAATGACTTGGATATTGCGTGTGAGCACATTGAACTAAATTTACATCCTTGACTTTCCCAATAGTAGACTGCTACTGCATATTGAAATCCATCATGTTTTAGGAATTTTCTTTTGTGTAGGATAAACCAAGTTGTTTCACAATTTTCTAGGACATGATGTTAGGTATAGAAACATTGTTAATCAGACAATAATGCACAATATTGTCCATAATATTCATGGACACATAAAAAAGGGATTATTTATAAGAGTTATGAAAGAACTCATTGCCATAAAATCACATTCATGAGGTTCTTATTAATTAGGGGTAATAATATTAGTAAGGGAAACTCTAGTTCGAGGTTGTGCTCTTGACTGAGAAGTACCAGCAATGAATCGATGCAGATTATCAAGATATTTTAGGGTTCTAACCATGTCCAAAAAGGTATCATTAGCCTTTGTCACTACCAATTCATCTAGTATACCAATGGAAGGAATATGCTATAGAGACTATTTTTTGAGGTTGAATAACATTAGGAATCTACTACCTGGGAGTAGAAACAATAGAATTCTTTGTATTTTAGGTGTTGTTTGAAACTCTATTAAAATTTGCAGTAGGTTCAATGTTATTTTGCATTGGGTTTATTCTATTTTTTCTATATAGGCTTGGCTTGTAGTGGTGACATCCATAACTTCACATTCTTCATCCCAATCCAAGGTTTCAATCATTGGCATAGGTTTTATACCAAATATACATTCTTTGGAACTTCTAAAAACTTCACAAAATTGTCTTCATCATGTGCATCTTAGCAGAAATTGTACCATGCCCACGAAAGGATAGCTTTGGGTTGAAAGTTCTAAGGTGGGGGCCTAAGAGAGGCTTGGGAGGATGTTTCTAAGATAGATTGGGTTATCATTCTTTTCTTGAAATAGATCATATTTTTATTCATATCTTTCACCAAATATAAGATATCAAACAAATCAGTGTGTTTTCTAGGATAATCAAGAGCCATCCCCATCTTCAATGATTGTTATTCAAACTTAAGGTGGGCTACAAGAATGAACCCAAGTTATTGACAATATTTTTCTTTAACTAGTTACAGTAAGGAGGAGGTAAGGTGTTATAACATTACATCATAGAAACTTGATTAGTTCGATTAATAACCTCAAGAATCAAGTTTTAAATCTTAGTGAAGTAGAGGCTGAAAAATATTTTCTTCATGGTTAAAGGTCAATTTGTTGTAATTTTTGTTAGAAAAACAAGATCGTGGAACAATAAAATAAAACAAATCCATAAATAAAACACAAAAGATACATAATACAATAGAGACACAGATATACATGGTTCACCCAATGTGGGCTATTCCCACCATAGAAATTCTCAGGTCCTTCCTTTTTATTATCCAACAAAATGAAGGGATACAACCTACAACACACCCGTTGTAACTTCCTCTTCTTTCTCTCACGGTCTCCTCTCTCAAAATACAATATTCGCAATGATACACAACCGCAATACAATTCCCTCATAAAAGAGGGTTTCCTTCTAGGGAAAAAAACCTTAACATAACTTCTAACATCAGATCTAAGACCTTATAATGAATGGTTCATATTTACTATCAAATTACAATATACATTTACAAGGCAATTTTTTCTTTGGGGGCCCACTTCCCCTCGGACCCCCCAACCAAAGGGATGAGCCTCGCAGACCTCGCAGTGGGGAAATCCCCCCCAGCAACCCCCCCTGGGCTGGAGGGATGTATAGTCTTCATGGGGTATAAACATGGCTTAAAAAAAAGACCTATGAATCAGGAATATAATCAAGCTCCACAACCAACAATCTCCCACTTGGAGACTGATTACAAAAACTCCATTGTTGTTGTATCTGTTGGACTATGATCCTTCTTGGACTTGGAAAATTTCTCATCTTCACCTTCATGCTTGAAGATGAACTGAAACTAAGAAGGAACTCAGTTTCTCCCTAGTTACTCCCTTTGTTAACATCTCTGCAGGATTTTGGCTAGTATGTATCTTTTCCAATTTCAAATGTCCATCTTCCAAGATAGATCATATGAAATGGTACCTAAGTTGTATATTATTAGTCTTTGAATGTAAGGATGAGTTATTTGAAATATGAATGGTACTCTCACTGTCCCAATACAACCTTCTATTCTCCTTCTTGTTTCCCAATTCCTCCATAAACCTCTGTAACTAAATCATTTCTTTAATAGCCTCTGTAGCAACAACATACTTTGCTTCTGTTGTTGAAAGTGAAACAACCTTTTGTAGTTTTTAAATCCAACTTACTAATGCTCCACCTACAGTAAAAACATACCATGTGGTGCTCCTCCTGCTATATTTATCACCTACCATATATGAATCAACATATCCCTGTAGAACAATGTTTGGACCTCCAAAACATAATGCATGAGTATAAATTCCTCTCAAATACCCGAGAATACACTTTAGTACCTCTCAATGTTCTTTACCTATATTTTTCATATACCTTCTCACAACTCCCACTGCATGTGCAATATCTAGTTGTTAAGCCCTAATATTGGGTCATTACCCCTTAATTGGGGCATATTACATTAGTAATGTTATTTTATTTATGTCGGCTTTATTACATTAGTTGTAATTATACTTCCTAGTTGTTAGAATATGAAATATTGTGTGATCGTTTTACCATTGACAATACCCTTGTCACCCAACCATAGGCCGAAGCCACCCTCTCCGAGCACCTTAACCTTGACCGAGAATCACTCCAGAAGAAAACCCTAGGCTAGATAGCCAAACAAAGGGTAGCACACCTTTCCCCAAGGATAATGCATCACAAAGAGCTGATCAGATAGTCCAAACCCTAGCCAAGAGATAGTCCAAGCCAAAACATAACTGTTATTTGTAGCAGCTGCACCAACATCTCTCCTCCAAACCTGCACACAAGACTGCAACTGCACTGCGCAGAACTGGCTCTCTGCAACTGCTAAGATGTGTTAAATGAGAGACTGGCGCCCTGTATTTATAGTGGTTCTGGAAGACTTACTGGGGCCGACTTCTCCTTCTGGGTACCTGTTTGTTCAGTATATTATTATTATTTCTAGCCGACTTCTTCTCTTGGAGGCTAATAACCTAATATAAATTATCTTCTTGAGTCGACAAGTCTTCTAGGGTTATTAGCCAGCTCACTAGGGTTTCTTCTTGCTTTTCAGAGTATTCTATTCTCATCAGGTTTACACGTGGAGGTAAATACCTCCTGCAGCTACCATAATATCAACATTCCCTCCTAGCTAGGGAGGTATTGCAGGTAATGGTCTTGAGCACAAAACATACCATTCACCCGGTAGCATCAACATAGTTATATAGACTAGAACATGACTAGATCATGAGCACCATCATCATCATCAGCTGCATCATCTCTCAAAACCATACTCTATCTGAGTAATCAGACATGATGCTCACTCCACAGAGTGATATAAGGGCCATTCTTCTAATCTAGAAGAGTAAATGCTCTGAACCATTTTCTGTTTGGAAAATCTTTGTTCATCATTCATCTGGCTGATGATTATCTCCAATAAACTATTGATAGTCTTCAAGGAAATCAGAACAAAAATAGAACACAACTGTGTCTATCCATAGTAGTACATAACTACAATCCAGTGGTACACTACCACACCAAGTAACACACAAGTACTTGATCATAACCGTATAGTCACTAACAATGGAACATATCCACCACAGTAGTATACATCTACTATCATACAGTCTTCATAACAAACATCTGATAGCAACCTGCACAGAAACAATGTTATGATATCACCTGAATCATCTGGGACAATATTTCACTCACATCTGTGAGATCTAAAAGAATATCTACCCTCAGTGTAGAACATCAACAATGGGCTATATTCCCTATTCTTCTCAAACAAGGAAGACTGATTTTTTCTGATTTTTGAGCCTGGACCATTCCTCACCCTGAGCCATTCCTCCTACACTAATCAAAGTGCACCCTGGAGAGAATGTATAAACCCTAATGAATGATTGTCGTTGATTGTTGAGCTTGGACCATTCCCCACCCTGGTCCATTCCTCCTACACTAATCAAAGTGCACCCTGGAGAGAATTTATAAACCCTAAGGAATGACTGTCCAGACCATTTCCTCTGTTAACCACAAGAGGAAAAAACTGTCCTGTATCAACCTACAAAACAGACCATTCCTCATGTTAACCACAATGAGAAATCGTTGTCCGGGCTAGTCCTCTTGAGTAACCCTCAAGAAGAGAGATTTCCCTAGATCACTCCCCATGTTAACCACAATGGAAAGTATTTGTCTATGATACATCAACAATCTGGACCATTTCCCATGTTAACCAGAATGGGAAATCGCTGTCCATCAGAAATCTCAATCCACTTTCCAAACAGGAAAGCATCTGTCTAAGATGGACTATTTTTCAATTCTTGAAAATGAATGTATTCAATAATATTTTCAGTGCTCCCTCCCAACCTGGGAGTCATCTCTTCCTTTTTCAATAAGGAAGTCGTTTCCATGAGCTCCAGCTTGAGTACGCAAAATTTTTCATCTTGGATAGAAGCTTTACCAAAATGTTTGCTTATCTGCTCATCTATGGAGATATTTATTGGAGAACCACTTTCTCCTTTTTGTACTTCATCATGGATAATGTAATGCTTGATTTCAAATGTACTTTAGTCTGGAACACTGTTTTTTTTTTTTTTTTATAGGGTGAAGGCTTCATGTAGCTCTGAACAATATAGTATATCATTGTTGGAAAACTGGAACATATCCATGTGGCAATTCTTCTGTCATCATGAGATCTGATCTATAGAGTAATCATATTGATGTTATAGGAAATCTTCACCACGCTTCTGCTGTGTGCTAGAGGTTCTCCACCAAGTTATCTTCTACTATCTGCATACAGGGTTTCTTTTTGGTATGCCTCAAAGTCTTGAGATTGCTCTTCATACACTCTTTATTCAATTGCTCTAGAGAACAGTCTTTAGATTCATCTGATGTAGAACTCCAACTAATGAATGTTGCGGATGATATAATGACTCATGTGGAGATATGTCTGGTATACTGGAACAGGTAATCATCATAGTCTTCTCCCTCCATCTGGGAGAACCTCTAGTTTGGATCTCCCAATGCTTTCATTCATAAGTCTTCCATATACTGTTCTTCATCACAACTTTCAGTTCCTCTGCTTGATTTCTTTTATTGAGTTTACATCAGGCTGACAATCTTGTGATTCTTGATATAATGACTGGTTGTTCTGGCTTCTCTTTCTTTCTTGGAATCTTCATGTGTTTCTTTAGTTCTCGGGTGCATGGAGTTTCTTATATATTCCATCATAGGATCACAGATGTGGATGAATAACCAGGGATACTTTAAGGCTTTTCTTTGAAGAATAAGTACTGTCTTTCATGGCTGCTATAATGGATATATACTTCATCATCTTCAATGGATCATAGGATTAGCTCCCTCCTAATCCTTGATTCATGTATGAGTGCATATAATTGGCTCCCTCCGTCTAACAAAGCCCATGCTTCCATCTGCATCCTTATTGTCTTCTGCAATATATAATTGTCTTTCTTGTCTAACAGAGTCCACGCTTCCCTCTTGTTGTCTTCTACAAAAAATCATAAGTCTTCTTACAATTTCCTCTCGATTGTTGACTTCTTTTTGTCTTTGCTTCTTCTAAGTTTCTTCATGATTGATTCGGCTTATCTTGCAATAGCTTATGTTGATTAAGGTTGGTTGTCATTGATGTCAACCCTTGAAGAAAGCCCCGTAGCACAAAGGCTTGGGTAATGGACCCAATATTGTTTGATGTAAATATGACTCATTATTGTTTTGTCATGGTTGATAAGAAGTAAATATGGATGAACTCCAAAGTGGTCCCCTTATGGTGAAATCCCTCACGGGAAGACGCTTTGTGGAGTGAGAGAACTCATGCTTAATTGTGGAATAATGAGATGAAGGAAAGTGATTTTTTTAGGGAAATGATCCTAGATGGATAGTGATTGCCATTTCATTTCCAGTGGTATGTGGAACGTCACATAATTCCTCATGGTTAGAGAGTTATGGCCATGAGAAGTTGGAGACCCCAGGTTTGGGTAATGGACCCAAGTTTGTTTGATGGGTAACATTATGAGTTATGATATATTTCTAGATAATAATATTCTATATGGATAGTACATGTCATTCCATTTCTGGTGGTATGTAAAATGCCACATAACTCCTCACAGTTTGAGAGTTATGGCCTTATGAAGTTGGAGGACCCTCATATGTCATCCAAAAGCCCCAAAAGGTCAAAGTAGTCAAAGTGGTTTAAGAGATTTTAAAAGGTAAATAATAAAGTGAAGTGATGAGTGTATTATAATTCAAAGT